>JASDQU010192423.1:14666-25004 GCA_032191745.1 Picea mariana | reverse complement strand
ACCTAGGTTTGGGTAATGGACCCAAGTTTGTTTGATGGATAACGGTATGAGTTTTGATATATTTTCAGGTAATACTATTCAATATGGATAGTATATGTCATTCCATTTCTGGTGGTATGTGGAACGTCACATAAATCCTCACAGTATGAGAGTTATGGCCTTAAGAAGTTGGAGGACCCTCATACATCATCTAGAAGCTCCAAAAGGTCAAAGTATTCAAAGTCGTTTAAGATATTTTAAAAGGTAAATAATAAAGTGAAGTTACGAGTGTACTATAATTCAAAGTGAATACAAAATAAATTAATTCAATAATAAATTTAATGGAGAAATTAGAAGTGGGTTAACCCTTAAAGAATGAAAGTGGGCAAAGTGACCTAGAAGATGTTTTTAAGGAAGCTACTTGGAGAGTATAAATAAGAGGCAAGGCTCTCTCATTTAAGAAACACTAGAGAATATTGGATACCTATAGGTGTCTTAGGTAACCAAAAGATATATAAGCCAAATTTCTGAGGAAAGTGAAGAAAAAAAGTCTGGAATTCAAGGAAGGATAATTTCTTTTGATGATGCTTTCTAAGGTATGTTTTTTTTAGGTCATCTCACCATTTTCGAAATAACATTTTTTCTAGAATACTTGAGACCGTGAAATTTCTATTCCATTGAGGAAACATATCCAAGTATATGTGGTTAAAAATTCATCATGTGGGTCATTTTATTTTTGGATTTACACTCCGTGGAAAATAGGGTTTGTAGCTAGTCCTGAAACTAGTCAAAAATAGGTGTTTCGGGTAAAAATGTCATAACTTATTCATAACAGATCCAAATTCAGTAATACCAAATGTGTTGGTTAGAGTATAGTCTGTAGTATATTGTGTAACATTTTTAGATCAGTTAAAAAAATATTCCAGGCGGGTCATGCTCTACAAGGTATATCTCTAGAATAAGCCAGAATTCAACAAGGTGTGCCATTTTTTCCATCACTCCTTTTCTGAGAGGTTCCAAGTAGTGACACCTAGAGGAATTGAATAACATTGTGTATACATTTTAGATATTTATTCATTGTAGGTACAAAGTTATGATTATTTCAAGTTAGGGTTGTTGACTAATCCAAAACTAGTCTTGTGAGACTAAATAAACATTTGATGAAAATGTTAGTCTCTTGTTGTTAAAGTTAAGGACGGTTTGCAGGTATGTGATCATATACACTAGGTCTATTACAGAGTTACAAATCATATTTGGATGATGAAATTGATGAGGGATTTTGGTTGAGGTACAAGTTGGGTACATGGTTGAGACAAGTAGTTGATAAGTTGGCACATACATGAGGTGTATAGTTGATGATGTTGGTACATATTGATGAGTCATAGTTGATGAGTAATTGAAACATAATTGGTACATACTTGGTACATGGTTGGTTGCACTTGTTTATGGTACATGTTGATTACAGATTGTTTGGTACAGGTTGGTGCATGGTTGATACACTTGTTTATGGTACAGGTTGATTACAGGTTGAGGTATAGGTTGATTCATGGTTCAAGTTTATTGGTACATTTTTACAATGGTATATCTCACAGTGATAGTGTGACAATGGTTGCATCATTCTACTTCTACTTCATGGAGATTGGATGGGGCAAGGACAGGTGGTTGTAGCCACCTTCCAGTTGTAGCCGGAGAACATAGAGGGTTGTAGCCTCCTTTTGGTTGTAGCCATAGAATTGGGGAGTTGGAGCTTCCCTCAAGTTGTAGCCTGAGAAACTAGGGGGTTGGAGCCTCCTTCCAGTTGTAGCTGGAAAACAAAGAAAGCTTGTGCTTCCAATGAATGTAATTCTTCAAGACATATAAGATAAAGCATTCTGTGGTTTTGTCCCAATTTGGGTTTCCATGTAAAACACTAGTGTACTGTGTATGTGTGTGATTATTCATTTATTATTGCTCATTATTGGATAATAATTCTACATTTATATAACACTTAGATTATTTGGAGAAAAAAGATTATAATTACGCTATTACTGATTCACCCCCCCTCAATAATCCGACAGTTGGTATCAAAGCAGGTTCCTTCAGAAATCAGTTTAACCATTGAAAGGTAGATCATGGAGAGTACCAACTCATATAAAAATGGAATACCACACTTTGATTGACAGAAGTATGTTTTTTGGAGCATAAGGATTAAGACATATATACAAGCATAGCAGTTTGAAATTTGGAAATCAATTATAGATGGATACACAGTACCAAAAGTTCCACCAACAAATGACAAAGAAATGAAACTTGGTTAGAATAATTCCAAATCTACAAATGCATTTTTGAATGGTCTCAGTGAAACAACATTCACCAAAGTTTCACAATGTAAATCCGCCAAAGATATTTGAGACAAGCTTCGAAATATTTACGAAGGAGATACAAAATTCAAAGCAACGAAACTTCAAACTTACAGAGGTCAGTTCGAAAAACTAAAAATGAAGGAACATGAGAATATTGCAGCCTACTTCTTAAGGGTTGACAAAACAATGAATGTAATCATAGGATTGGGAGAAGAAATAGAAGAATCTGTAATTGTTCAAAAGGTACTCATATCTCTTCCTATGATATTCAACCCTAAGATATCAGCACTAGAATAAAGATCGGATATGAACTCAATAAGAATGGAAGAACTGCATGGAATCTTCATAGCATATGAAATGAGAACTGAACAGGAAAATCCATATGTAAAATAAGCAACCTTCAAATCATCCAAAGATCAAAGAAAAATAAAAGGGAACAAGAATAATATAGTAGCAACAACAACATCTCAAAAGATGATGAAGAAGTGGGCAACTTTGTCAAAAGACTGAACAAGGGAACCAATGGTAGGTATAGAGGTAAGATTCCTTTAATTTTTTTTAATTGTGATGGTATTGGTCATTTTGCTAACAAATGTCCTCATAATAAAAAGAGAAATGATGAAGGTTACTCAAAAGGAAAACACAGATATAAAGGAAAAAGAACTACAAAGAAAGATTTCAAGAAAATCTTATGCATCAAATAAGACATCTCATCATCAGATGAAGCTAAAATCAGTGATAGTGAGACAGGAAGAGTTCTATTCATGGCAGTAAAAGATTATGACAAAGAAGACTCTGAACAAGAATATGAAGAAGCTGAAGAAGGATATGAATAAGTCGAAGACAAAATTGAAGAGGCAGATGTTGACTATTGAGAAGAATTAATGTGTTCCATAGAAGTTATCAGAAGAGAAAAGAAGAAAAACAAGAAACTACAAGCAGAACTAGACAAGAAAAATGACACTCGAAAACTAGAACAATTGATCACAAGATTGAAGGTTCAAATAGAAGAAGATAAAATAATTGAAGAAGCACTCAAAGAACAACTAGAAGAAAATGACAAAATCATTGGAAACTTGGAAGCAAAGATTGTCACACTAAGAAAGGATATTCAAAAGAAAAATATGCAGAATAGCTCAAAAGTTCCGGATGACAGTATCAGCAGTCAAAAATCTCATCTTGACAAGTCTGGACTTGGATACAATCAGACAGAAAAGGGATCAAGCTCCAAAACAACAAAGCAAGAAAAAAATCCAAAAAGATATGCAAAAACAATCAAAAGGGATAGGAAGATGTACAATGAATATTACAGGGACACTCCTCCACCGATAAGATTCAAATTTCAAAATCAACAACAGACAGATAGGCCTCAAGAAGAAGAAGGATTCATAAGAGCACCTTCTTTCATAAGATCTTTAACTCCTAGGTATCAAACTATAGTTTTTGGTTTATGTTATGCATGTAATAATTTTGGACATAAAGTTGTGAATTGCAGAGCTAACAACATGAACAATAACAACTTTGAGAGTCATACACAAAGGGTTTACTCAGGAAGACCTAGTGAATCACAAAGAAGAAGTTACAATAGGTTTGAATCTTTGAGAACTGAAGTGGAATGTTACAAATGTAACAATTTTGGGAAAGTGGCCAAAAATTGCATAATGACAGCCCCTCCTAAAGAACCTCAATAGACTAACAATAGTCATAGACTAGAACCTTAGAAAATGACATGGATAAGAAAGCAAGATCAGTATAGAAATGAAGAATACACAGTTGCTCTACAAGATAAGCAAAAGAAGCACGGTTGGTATGTTGATAGTGGGTATTCAAAACACATGACAGGTGATAGAGACAAATTTCTTACATTACGAAAGGAAAGAAATGGATCAATCTCCTTCGGAAATGATAATTCAGCCAAAATCATTGGAGAAGGCACAGTCCGAATTGGGAAAAAGAATAAAAAGGCACAAAATGTTCTACTAGTAGAAGATATGAAACATAATCTTCTAAGTGTGAGTCAAATGTGTGAACAAGGTCATAAAGTTACTTTCGATTCACAAAAGTGTGAGATAAGAAGAGAAGGTTCAGGGAAATTGGTCAGTACAACTCCAAGAAATTCAAACAACATATATGTGTTAAGTGAAATTGAAAATGAAAAGTGTTGTCTAGGAAAGGAAGATGAAAGTTGGCTATGGCACAAAAGAATGGGTCACATGAATTTTGATAACCTTGTCAAAGTCAGCAAATGAGAAGAAGTCAGTGAAATTCCCTAGATCACGAAACCAACCAACACTTTATGAAAGCATTGTCAATAAGGAAAGCAAACAAATACCAGATTCAAATCAAAGGAATATTCAACAACAAGACCACTGGAAATTGTGCATATTGATCTAGTTGGACAAACTACAACAAACAGATTAAAAGGTGAGAGATACTTTATGTTATTAGTTGATGATTATACAAGAATGACTGTAGTTTGCTTTCTCAAGAACAAGTCAGAATCTTTTGAAAACTTCAATATCTACAAGGAAATGGTTTAAAATGAGATGGATTCAAGAATCAAATGCTTGAGATCTGATAATGGAGGAGATTTCACTTCAAAGGAATTTATGGACTACTGTAGCAGTCATGGAATAAAAAGACAATTCTCCATTTCTAGGACACCTTAATGGAATGGAGTTGTTGAAAGAATGAACAGGATAGTATAGGAAATGGCTCAAACAATGCTAATGGATTCCAAATTGACAGATATATTTTGGATACAAGCAGTGCATACAATAGTTCACATTCAAAACAGAGTAATGCTCATAAACAAAACTGATAAAACTCCCTATGAGCTATGGAAAGGAAGACCAACAAATGTGAAACACTTCAGATTTTTTGGAAGCAAATGCTACATCAAAAGAGAAGATGGCAGAATGCGAAAGTTTGACTCTCGTGCGGACAAATGATTACTTGTTGGTTACTAAAGTATAAGGAAAGCATACAAGTGTTACAATCTAAGATTGAGCAAAGTTGTGGAAAGCATCAATGTAACAATTGATGAAACATGTAGACCAGAAACAAAGGAAAAATAAAACAAATCAATGGAACAACTTTTCGAAGAAGAAGAAGAATAATATGAAGTAGAAGAGGAAGATGAAGAGAATTCAACAGAAACAAAAGAGAAAGTTCAACAAGTATCTCCAAAGACACCTAGAAAATGAGTGTAGAAGAATCATCCTTCAGATCATATTATTGGAAACAAAGATGCAGGAGTTGAGACTAAAAGAAAAATCCGTTCACCAGAACAAACACACCTAACACTCTTATCTACAATTGAACCAAACTGTTTTGAAGAAGCCAACAAGGATGAATTTTGGAATAAGGCCATGAATGAAGAATTGGATCAAATAGAGAAAGATGACACTTGGGAACTGGTTCCAAGACCAAAGAATAAGAATGTGATCAACACATAATGAGTTTTCAGGAATAAATTAAATGAATATGGACAAGTTACAAGGAACAAAGCTAGATTGGTATGTAAAGGATATGCACAAATTGAAGGAATCGACTTTGAATAGACATTTACCCCAGTTGCCAAAATGGAAGCAATCTGGTTGCTTTTAGCCTATACATGCTCCAAAAATGTTAAAGTATATCAAATGGACGTAAAATCATCTTTTCTGAATGGGATACTTGAAGAAGAAGTTTACATTGAAAAACCAGAAGGATTTCAGTTGTAAGAGAACGCATATTTTGTGTGTAAATTAAAGAAGGACTTGTATGGTCTAAAACAGGCTCCTAGAGCATGGTACTCTAGAATGGATGAGTATCTACAACAGGCAGGGTTCAGAAAAGGAAGTGTAGACAACAACCTCTACATCAAAGTTAAGTGAAGGTAATATTTTACTAATTGAAGTTTATGTTGATGATATTATTTTTGGTAGTGATGATGACAGGTTAAGCCAGAAATGTGCAAAAGATATGTAGAATGAATTTGAAACGTCGTTACTTGGAGAACTATCATTCTTTTTTGGACTTTAGATACATCAAAGAAACCAAAAAATCTTTATTTATCAAACCATGTATATCAAAGAAATGCTAAAGAGGTTCAGAATGGAATATTGCAAACCAGTTATCACTCCCATGCAAACCAGTTGCAAGTTGAGAAAAGATGATGATTCAAATTCTACAGATCAGAGGCAATACAGGTCAATGATTGAAAACCTACTATATGTGACAACATCTAGACCATATGTAATGCAGGCAATTGGACGGGTGGCATAATTTCAATCAGCACCATAGGAGTCACATGTGTTAGCAGTGAAGAGGATTTTCATATATCTCAAAGGAACAAAAGAGTTTGGATTATGGTATCCAAAAGGAAAGGATATATCACTTATTGACTACACAGATGTAGATTTGGTAGGTTGTATTGATGACCGATGAAACACCAGTGGAGCAACATTCTACTTGGGTGAGTTTTTAGTATTATGGCTAAGCAAGAAACAATCATCAATATATTTATCTACAACCAAGGAAGAGTATATTGCAACAAAATCATGTTGTACACAGGTTCTTTGGATGAAACAAACTCTAACAGATATACAGTTTGAGTATGATGATCCCATTCCAATCTATTGTGATAATACAAGCGCCATCAGTATCTCGAAGAACCCGGTGATGCACTCCAAGACGAAGAACATTCCAATAAAGTATCACTTTCTACGGGAGCAGGTTGCAGAAAAGAACATTAGAGTTGAGTATGTGGGCACAAAAGAACAAGTGGCAGACATCTTCACAAAACCACTTGCACAAGGATCCTTTGAATATATTCACCAGATACTTGGATTTATTTCTACTCCAAAATGAATTCTTTTTGAATGCTTATCTTATATGTCCTAGATATACATGAGGAAGCACCATAAGAGGATATTTCAGTCAGGGGGAGCAACCTCGGATGGAAAGATACCTTTGCCATTGATGACAAAGGGGGAGAGATTTATCAGATGTAGAGGATAGAGGTAGAGAATAGAGGCATGGTTCCAGGGGGAGCATAAGTGATATGATTTCAGTGTTGCATCAGAGTGTTTCCATCAATTACAAAGGGGGATATTGTTGATTAAGGTTGGTTGTCATTGATGTCAACCCTTAAAGAAAGCCCCGTAGCACAAATGTTGGGTAATGGACCCAATATTGTTTGATGTAAATATAACTCATTATTTTCTTTTCATGGTTGATAATAAGTAGAAATGGATGAACTCCAAAGTGGTCCCCTTATGGTGAAAGCCCTCACGGGAAGACGCTTTGTGGATTGAGTTATCCTAGAAGTATGGTTATAGAACCCATGCTTATTTGTGGAATAATGATATGAACACCAATGAATTTGTCAGTGAAAATATCATATATGGATATTTCTTGTCATTCCATTTTCGATGGTATGTGGAACATCACATAACTCCTCGCGGTTAAAGAGTTATGGCCATGAGAAGTTGGAGAACCCAGGTTTGGGTAATGGACCCAAGTTTGTTTGATGGATAATGGTATGAGTTTTGATNGAAAAGAACATTAGAGTTGAGTATGTGGGCACAAAAGAACAAGTGGCAGACATCTTCACAAAACCACTTGCACAAGGATCCTTTGAATATATTCACCAGATACTTGGATTTATTTCTACTCCAAAATGAATTCTTTTTGAATGCTTATCTTATATGTCTTAGATTTACATGAGGAAGCACCATAAGAGGATAGTTCAGTCAGGGGGAGCAACCTCGGATGGAAAGATACCTTTGCCATTAATGACAAAGGGGGAGAGATTTATCAGATGTAGAGGACAGAGGTAGAGAATAGAGGCATGGTTCCAGGGGGAGCATAAGTGATATGATTTCAGTGTTGCATCAGAGTGTTTCCATCAATTACAAAGGGGGAGATTGTTGATTAAGGTTGGTTGTCATTGATGTCAACCCTTAAAGAAAGCCCCGTAGCACAAATGTTGGGTAATGGACCCAATATTGTTTGATGTAAATATGACTCATTATTTTCTTTTCATGGTTGATAATAAGTAGAAATGGATGAACTCCAAAGTGGTCCCCTTATGGTGAAAGCCCTCACGGGAAGACGCTTTCTGGATTGAGTTATCCTAGAAGTATGGTTATAGAAACCATGCTTATTTGTGGAATAATGATATGAACACCAATGAATTTGTCAGTGAAAATATCATATATAGATATTTCTTGTCATGCTATTTTCGATGGTATGTGGAACATCACATAACTCCTCACGATTAAAGAGTTATGGCCATGAGAAGTTGGAGAACCCAGGTTTGGGTAATGGACCCAAGTTTGTTTGATGGATAATGGTATGAGTTTTGATATATTTTCTGGTAATAACATTGTATATGGATATTACATGTCATTCCATTTTTGGTTGTATGTGGAACATCACATAACTCCTCACGGTTTGAGAGTTATGGCCTTATGAAGTTGGAGGACCCTCATATGTCATCTAGAAGCCCCAAAAGGTCAAAGTAGTCAAAGTGGTTTAAGATATTTTAAAAGGTAAATAATAAAGAGAAGTGATGAGTGTACTATAATTCAAAGTGAATACAAAATAAATTAATTCAATAATAAATTTAATGGAGAAATTAGAAGTGGGTTAACCCTAAAATAAGGAAAGTGGGCAAAGTGACCTAGAAGATGTTTTTAAGGAAGCTATTTGGAGAGTATAAATAAGAGGCAAGGCTCTCTCATTTAAGACACACTTGAGCATATTGAATACCTATAGGTGTCTTAGGTAAAAAAAGGATATCTAAGCCAAATTTTTGAGGAAAAGAAAGAAAACAAGGCCATAATTCAAGGAAGGATAATTTCTTTTGATGATGCTTTCTAAGGTATGTTTTTTTCAGGTCATCTCACCATTTTCGCAATAACGTTTTTTATAGAATAATTAAGGCCTTGAAATTGCTATGACAATGATGAAACATATCCAAGTATCTATTTTAAACAATTCATCTTGCGGTTCATTGTATTTTTGGAGTTACACTCCGTGGAAAATAGGGTTTGTGGCTAGTCCTGAAACTAGTCAAAAACAGGTGTTTCAGGTAAAAACATCATAACTTCTTCATAACAGATCCAAATTCAGTAAGACAAATTGTATTGGTTAGAGTACATTTTTTAGTATGCTTTATAATAGTTTCATATCAATTAAACAAATATTCTGTGTGGGGCATTCTCTACAAGGTATATCTCTAGAATAAGCCAAAATTCAACAAGGTGTGCCATTTTTTCCATAACTCCTTTTCTGAGAGGTTCCAAGTAGTGAAACCTAGAGAAATGTCCTAAAACACACTAAATAACATTGTGTATAAGTTTCATATCTTTATTCATTACATGTACAAAGTTATGATTATTTCAAGTTAGGGTTGTCGACTAATCCAAAACTAGTCTTGTGAGACTAAAGAAATGTTTGATGAAAATGTTAGTCTCTTGTTGTTAAAGTTAAGGAAGGTTTGTAGGTATGTGATCATATACACCAAGTCTATTATGGAGTTACAAATCATATTTGGATGATGAAATTGATGAGGGATTTTGGTTGAGGTAGAAGTTGGGTACATGGTTGAGACAAGTAGTTGATGAGTTGGCACATAAATGATGTGTATAGTTGATGATGTTGGTACATATTGATGAGTCATAGTTGATGAGTAATTGGCACATGATTGGTACATACTTCGTACATGGTTGGTTGCGCTTTTTTATGGTACAGGTTGATTACAGATTGTTTGGTACAGGTTGGTGCATGGTTGATGCACTTGTTTATGGTACAGGTTGATTACAGGTTGACGTACAGGTTGATGCATGGTTGATGCATGGTTCAGGTTTATTGGTACATGTTTACAGTGGTATATCTCACAGTGATAGTGTGACAGTGGTTCCATCATTCTACTTCTACTTCAGGGTAGTTGGATGGGGAAAGGACAAGTGGTTGTAGCCACCTTCTGGTTGTAGCAGGAGAACATAGGGGGTTGTAGCCTCCTTCT
>JASDQU010192422.1:0-20001 GCA_032191745.1 Picea mariana | reverse complement strand
CTAGGCCTAGTTGATTCTACACCCAGGGTTTTGATTTTTAGGGTTTGAAGAGCCTTTCTCTTGCAACACTTTTCACCCTTAGATTTGTGTTTTAAAGCTAGCCGTTTTGCCAAGAATATTTAAAGAAAGAGGGAGGAGCATGAGGCCTTGCTTAAGCAACACCGGAATGAGCCTCCTCCCCTTAGGGTTTTGACTCTAGGGCCCTGCCATTGCAGCACCATAAAGCCTAACTCTCTTGTCTTTAGATTTAGATCCTCCCGAGATCTTGCCCTTGTTTCTGACTCCATAATACCCTAAGGCACTAGTCTATCTCTCCAACATTGAGCTTGTTGTGCCAAAACAAATCTTTCAAAACTCATAAATTTGAAACCCTAACTAACCCTAACGTCTACTAACCCTCAAATTGATGATGACATCATGCCTTAATTAAGCTTTTGGTTGATAGAAACACTGTGGCTAGGTCATCCCATTGATAGACATTGATGTATTGATAGTTTTCATTGGCTAAATAACAAAACATTGACCTCTTTGTCTACCATACTAACCCTAAGAAAAAGATGGCGTCATCTCTAGCCTAGTGATGCAGCAAGTCTGTTATATATGAGCATTTAATGATGTTTAATGTATTAAGTTAATTCAAAGGTTGATCAATTTTATTGGATGCCACATCATTCTGGTATTTATTGACAAATGATTTATTATTTCCATTATTGCAAACATTGACTTCGTCAATATTTACTAATATATATGTTCATATACATTGAAATAGAGATAGTCATTAATCTATGAAGTACTAACCACTACTGCATGTATTAGTTTTATTGTTGTCTTGTCTCGCAAACAGGTGCCTTTTCTGTGGTTTATCTTCATTTTGACTATCTTCTTGGCGGTAATCTGTGAAAGGGAAAACTTGCCTTGATCCTTTAAGCCTTCGCCTTTCAAAACCCCAGATTGCCAAGGACGTCTCCCTTGGGCTTAGCCACCCTAAATAGAAAGATCCCCCCATCGAGGTGACAGTGGGTGGGGGAAGCTCCTGTTATGCCAGTTTGACTCCTTACCTTTCAGCTACTTGACCTAAACTACAAACTAAGCGATAACAGTGCCCAAACATCTGAATGAATGTAATCAGGGATACATTTGCTTATATGCCTTCATGTTTTAAACTTTTGTCTACATTGTTTTCCGAAAACACAATACTTGCATAAATTCAAATTCGGAAACTTCAAACTTGGAAGTGGCTTACATTCAAACAATACCTTAAGCCCTTTCTCGCTTATATGACCCAAACGTTGATTCCATAAATGAATAGAGTCACTTGCATATTCAGATGTTACCACTCTTGATTTACTTTTGTCCTTCCCTCAAGCTGATAAAGGTTCTCGATCCTCTTTTCCTTCATGACTACTAAGATGCTTTTGGACACCTTCAGTACTCCACCTTGATTTGTACACTTGTAACCAACATAATCTAGAACTCCCAAAGATATCAAGTTCTTCTTTAGTTTGGGAATATGCCTTACATCTGTTAATGTTCTTACAGAACCATCATGCATTTTAATCCGGACGCTACCAACTCCAACAATTTTACAAGAAAAAACACGTCCCATAAAAACGACACCATCATCAATAGATTGGTAAGTTGAGAACCAATTTCTATAAAGACACATCTGGATGGATGCACCAGAATCTAAGAACCAATGTTGATGTTTATGTGAAACATCACAAGTAGACAATACCTCATCAATTATACTTGAACTGGAACCTAAACTTGTTTCATCTACATGTTGTACAACTTCCTCTTCAAGAAGATTTTGTTTGACAAGTTCTTTATCATATACAGACTCTCTAGTTTGATCCACAAACCTACTATTGCCACCTCTTCAGTGATGTTAAACAACATTTTATCTGCCAAACACAAACTAATGGTACTGAGGACTCTTGCATCCATATCCTCCCAGTCCTCATCTGTCATGTTTGTCAGTTTCTTTGACTTTGCATCCAAGGCCTTTTGCAATCCTTGTTGCACAAGAAGATCTCGCATCTTGAGCTTCCATAGCGCAAAGCTATTCTTACCACTGAACTTTTCCACCTCAAACTTGGAACTCTACACTTTATCCATTAGCACACACAACCCAAAATGAAAATCACAACTTCTAATAAACCAGGCTCTTACAAAAACAAGGTTGAAATTGAAAAAAGGTTTCACAAAATATATATTGAAAAACCCTTTTTTTTAAAACATAAAAGGTCCACCTTTTACCTTTTACGAAAGGATCCACCTCACCTTTTTATATTCTAAAAAAGATCCACTTCACCTTTTTATATTATATGCTTCCTTTATTAAAAGTCACCTCCACTTAATAAAATGTCATCCACTCATAAAGTATTCACCTTTTAAACAATACTTCATACCTTGACTTCTCAAACCATGCAAATCTTTCCTTTAGTTTTTTGGATCGTTGCACCTTTCAATGGGGATCACCTACGACTATTAGAATTCATCACACCTTGTTAAAGGATAGCCTGCGACAATTTTCTTGCTACACTTTGCAAATTGTTGCACCTTCTCAAACTACAACCTGTGACGATGTCACACTGTGTACTACTCTGATCCTGCGATGATGTCGCAATGTGTACTACTATGTGCCTGCGTTGTTGTCAAAAAATTTCTAATTGTTTAAGTGTGCCTGCGACTGTCACACATTGTCACAGGGACAACCTACGATAGTGTAATAAAACTCATCCTAGGTTGATCCAATTCACTCGGCTGGGCTCAGTTAACTTGCTCTTCGATCCAGTGACCAGATTCTATTCTCCTTCGCTCTCTGCTCCTTCAACTCTAATCTTTGATACCACTTGTTAGGTAGTGGAGGAAAATCATAGCATAAAACAAAGCATAAACAAGAAGGATAAAACACGTATTAAACCAAGCACAACAATTCCACAATTGACATAGTGATTTACGTGGAAACCCAATACGGGAAAAAACACGAGCAATGATAATCGATATACTTATTATTCAAGGGAGAATTACAATAGCCTTCATAGGCATACAATTATCCTCTCCTCACACACACTCTACTCTCTACACAACTTTCTCTCACACTCTTAACACATTTCACTCACACCTCTATGGGTATGCTCGCATATATAACATCTATCACTTAGTTACACAAATTGATCATGTATAGATCACATAGTTACACGAACAATTCATAAATAGATTGCATGCATGCACATTTGATCTAGATTATTTTCGGCATGAAATGAGAGCAGAGATATAATAAATAAATGTATAGAGATCTATTGGATATCCAATATTATAACATAAATGTATCAGAGATGCAACCATAAACACAGATATACAGTAATACACAATTTTTTATTAATGAGCGAAAATGTACAAAGACTGTAAAATATAGAGTGAAAGAATCGCTAGAATGGTGGCAGCTTATCTCTGAGAAGATATGTGATGGCTACTTGCATCCATGAGAATATGATTTTACAATGAGGCTCCAAAGGCCTTTTTATCGTAAATAAAATCCAAAACCCTAACCCTGGAAGATGTATATAACGATCAAAAGTTTTTACAAAAATTTTCTGTCCAAAGATCAAAATCTCAAAATATGAAGCCCATAGCTTCTACAAAATAGCATCATGGATGACGCTCACGATAACACACAACTACTCGGGCTACCCTACGGAGCAGTCGACTGAGAGACTCAGACATGCCCACAGTATGGCACTGATAACGTCTCGGGATCTCCCCAATAGCGATGTCCAGGACATCTGCAGTCAACCCCTCTAATTTCTGTTCCACTATTTCGTAGTCCTCGACATCCCATCTTGCCACTGGAGCCGCTTCTCCTCGCCTCTGAATAGGAGATGTTCCTGGAGGTCGATACGGCCCCACATCTGTGTCATCAAAATAATTTTTTTGATTAGTCCTTGGATAAACATAAAAACATTTTATATAATAAAATTTGCAAAAACATTTAAAAAGAAAAAAATGTGTACTTCTTACCTAAGCCACCCCACTGAGCATCCTCAGCCAGGACCAAATCTGGATCTCCTCGAAAATCCAAATAGGCACATGCATAGTCATCGATCATCAGCATCTGGGGCCTCAATCAGTCAAACAATGAATCATTATACCCGATTATAGGCCTTGCTACATGCCAAGCCATGAGGTTACACCACCTCAGCATCCTTGGATCCTGAGGGGCCGATAAACCCCAATCCACCTATCGTCACACTAGTGGGAGCCTCTCGAGGAATAATGACACCAAAAGTGACCTGTACCCAAACTGCTTCAAAGAACCCGTTCTGCACTTTGTCAATTGCCTCTTCATGCTGCGGAGAACCACATTTGACCAGTTAAAAACCCAAGGCTCTGTGCACTCTATTGCGTATTGGAAATAGTTTTGGAGAGCCATGTGTGGAGCTGCATTCCCAGCCATGCATGCAATGGTAAACAAGATATTCCGTAGGGTCAAATCTTGGACCCCCCAAATGGAAACCTTTCCCTTGCTTCTCTCTGCCTTGGGACCACAATATCGGCGAACATACTTGCTCATAGGAAGTCTACCGCCTCTACCTCCAGTCAAAGTAGCATGGTATCCACATCGTGACAACCCCGTCAAAAAATAGATATCCTCGATATCTAGTGTCAGCGTGTGGACTCCTACATGAAATAATTGTTGATCCACATCCCACATGTGGATCAGGTACTATAACAATCTGCATTGCGCTCTCATGCTCGGGATGCTAAAAATTTTTAAGAGCCCACATTCTCGAAGGGCAGTGACTGTACTGGATCATTCCTGGCAATGGCATCATCCTCCTCATGTTCTCTTTCCATCCATTCCAACATCATGATGGTCAACACCTACAATGGAGCCATGAGAAGGAAGTCAACAACTTGTTTTAACCTCTTGCATAATTTTTTATTAAGCAAAACCATACAAAAATCTATTTTTAGGCCCTCGCAGGTGAACCTTTTGCACAGTGCAAGATTCTTGCAGATGCACTGAAGCCCACCTACGAAAATCATAGATTCTCGTAGGTCCCGAATGGCCCACCTACAAGAATTCTTGAGCGCATATACTAGCCCTAAAATGGACTCAAAACTCTAAAATTGCCAATAAAAATCAAAAGTAAACCATGGAAAAGTTGGAAAATCAGGAGATTACCTCATTGGCTGAAACTGTTTTTCGAATGATCACTTGTACCTCCCGCGATCGAGAAAAGAAATTTGGGGGAAAATGAGGTATGTTGACAATTTTTTGGCAAAGTAACAATGAAATGGTAAAAAGGCTTTTTCACCCATATTTATTCACTTTTTACTATTTCTTGTTGATTTTTTATATTATTTTTATTGCTTTGCTTAAAAAACCTAATACCCTAATGGCCTTGTGAGTATGTTTTTTCGCAGATATAGTGACTTTGAAGTCCGAATGATGGTGTACGAGTAATTTTTCTTTTTTTTGTCCCCTGTACGACTGGTTTTTTAGGGTTTTTGTAGGAAAAACCTCGATCTCGGTCTTCGTTCGTTCTCGCGCTCGAAAATACATGAGAACGCAACCGAGTATACTTTTCTCATCTTTTCGTACTCATCATGGTAACACGAAAATGATGAATGCAAGGGAGTATCCTTTAAGATCTTTTCACGCTCCATAAAAATGAAAAGATTGCCGAGCGATCTTGTTCTTTTCACGCTCGTTAAAGTATTTAAAGAAAACATTCGACGAGCGATAGTTTATCACTTTTTCGGTCTTGTCGAACTCATTTACAAAAAAGGAACTGGGAGAGTTCTCTTTAAGTGTTTTTCAGACTCTCAAAACATGAAAAAACCCTGAGTTTTCTATCTTTGGACTCGTTAAACAAACATCGAAAGGCCCTTTCGGGACCGAACCACTCCTTCTTAGGGTTCGTTAAATTTACTTCAAGGGACTCGTCCGAAGGATGAGCTTACATCGACAATCATATGTTACCCTCCTCAAGCTTGTGTAAAAATAAAGAGGTTCTCACATGAAAGGGATGTGTTTTCATAGTTGTATTAATGGCAGTAAGCATCACTCTTAAACATGACACCCCTTATTCGTCATTTTAATCCGGGTTGGGAAGTCCATTTGTCTCTCGTCCAACTTGCTAAAAGGTCATATCTTGGGTCGTCTTTGAGTCAGTGTTGCCAAGTCCTTTGTCATGTCGTTCATATGTTCAAGATAAGTTCAAACGAGCCCTCCATTGAGTTGGCCATCTGCAGTTGTCCATTCTTACTATGTCGGCCTTCCCTGTGTCCATTTCAACTCATATTCATACTTTGATTCACCCTCAAAATCTATTACTTATTTCACGTTATTGATGGGGGATACATCAAGGCCCTCCTCTGATGAGTCTTTTTCTGTCAACTCTAACTCATTATCTGGGAATAAGACTTAGAAATCATTTAGTGCCTTGGAACCTGCATGCCTTAATGGCAGGTCTCTTTGCTTTTGACAGGGGTTTCACATCATTGATCCCTGATCGAAATATTCCTCCGAGTGTTCAACTTCAGCTCATTCATTCGCATTCGTTCGGATTGTACTTTGGTACCTTGGGAGTCATTGACATCAATGACAATTTCCCTCGCACTTGTTAATGGTTTTCATCAATGACCAGTAATCGAGTGGTTTCTACCATGTTCGACTTCAGCACATGTAATCACATGGCTAGATTCGTACTTTCAGATGACAGGATTGAAGACCCTGGGTCTCATCTTTTTTATCCAGGCTGCGATGGAGTATGTATGATTTGTATCGACACATAGATCCACTTTGTATGTCGCGTGGCTATGTCTTAATTTGAGTCTTCTAACATAGATCCCAATGTATTCCTAGTGGCTATGTAGCATTTTGGCGACATCGATCCATGGTATATGATTGGTGGCCATGGACTACATTTATGATTTTATTCATTTGTGATCTGAGCATGGGAATGCCTACCTCAGAACTGGTATTATATTCTACAGATTCTTGGTTGTTTACAGGTTTCCGATTAGGTGCACTCCTTGTTTCTGACACACACACACATTTTACAAAGTATTTCGGCTCTCACAAGTTCCAGCCTCATACTTTGGGGCGCATTCTGTTACACATTATTTTGGTCACTCTGGTGATGTCTCTACAGTGACGTGTTCAGGCTCCCACAAGGACTTTTTTCTTAAGAAAAGTGACTGTTGTCTTCCTCTACAAAACATATTTTTATAATGATTTTGCAGGCTGCATATGGTGCGGGGTGCAAGAATCTCGATTCTCGCAGGCAACCCTATACCTAGACTGTGAGGTGTTCGTAGTCTGCTCTATAGATAGGGTGCAAACCTGTTTTGAAGCTTGAAAGGAAGAGGAAGTTACGAAGGTTCTAGAAGAGTATCTTCTAGAAAATAAGTTGGCATTCGCATGGTTGGCATCCTACTGACTTCTCAGATTTAGTGGGATCATCCTCATCCATTTAACCATCTCTCCTTCTCCTATATATTGAAAGGTTTCTCATGGAAATAGTTAAGAAAGATTGAATGAAAAATTGAGGAGAGGATTGTGTGAAGAACTATGTTTGGATTGAAGCTTGAAGATTCTATTTGTCTATCAAGTTGTACTGGATCTTCTTCATGCAAATGTAGATCAAGTGTGTGTGTTGGAACCAAGGGTCACTAAAAGGAAGCTTGCGACATCAAGGTGATCCGGTTGTATCTTCTACTTTCATTTAATATAATACAATGACATTTCCCTTTCCCATAAAATCACTCTTATTTTATTGCATAACTCCTTGATCATATGCATAGGTTGACATTGAATATACTTTGTTATCTTCACTTTGGTTAGTTTGTGTTGTCTTGGACCTACTTTCACAAGAGCACCGGAGTGAAGTAGGAACAACAGAGACCTAAGGAAGCGATATAAAGGTACGTCACTCATTCCTTCTCGGTAATAGATTCAACGACTACAACCTAGAGAAAGAGTCATGTCCCATCCTATTTTGTTCTAGATCCAGGTGGATCTAGGGAGGTCAGTTAGTGTCCGCACCTACTGATTTATCCAACAACACTCCTACACCTCTTATTAAATCAAATTTAGAGCTATCATTTCCAAATATAGTACTATATTTAGAGTGATCTTTTCTAGAAACAGACTCTTTGGCAATAGCTTTAGAGTCTTCACAATCCACATATTGATTTCATTGATGTCACGATCGGAGGAAAAATCATCCTCCTTTTTGGTATCCACAATCATTTGCTAGTTCCTCTTTATTCAACTCATTGACAAAGAGGCATTTATGGAAACATCTTAGAAAGTTACCAACTACAAGGATTGTTTGTGGTTAGCTTGATCAGTGGTCCTAGAAAAATTTGAGCAATTGTTTGAGAACTTCCTATTGATGTGTTTATTAAATGATACACATGAACGATTCTCATTTCTCACCTTGACTAGTTCGTCCTCAAAAATAGTCTCATTAACCATTTTTTTGAAGATGATTTTGGTGTTTGCTTCTTTGTTTAGGAATCACTTTAATGAGGCCAACCATTTGGTCTAGGCTAGTGCCTTAGTTGCTTGAAATGAATGATCATTGTTAGCATAAAATATAGCCTTCAACTTCAACACACTCATTGGAGCATTTTATTGATCTATCATCATCAGATCATGCTCCATTAACTTATCATCAATTTTGGATATTGAATACTATCAATAGGCCACATTGTGGACTTTGATGTTTCAATGCTATGGATATCAATGGTAATGTTTCATATTCTTAATGATGGCCACATAATTATGATAACCCTTGATGAGGATTAATATTATTTTCCTATTATTACGTGATTCACCCTCATATGATTCATACATATGTGGATGCCCTATTAAAGATATATTTAATGATATGTATGCACCTGTGTTGGACACCTTTCCATTGATTAGTTTCATATTATTATTGAAGATGTATATGTTAAAATATTGAGCTTGATTGCTTAGTTGTAGGTTTACTTTTAAATTCTCATTGTACTTTGAATTTAGCTTAACAATCCATAATCAAATTAGAACAATAAAAACCATATAGAATTACCAACATGCATATGAACACCACATGTACCCTAGGGTAACCCTATATAGGGAGAAAAACCCCAGCAAACAAAATTTCTTTATTGCAAAGATAATGTATGACCACTTACAAAATATCCACCTTCAAATTATGCTCTTAAAGAGCTTGCCAATATTACTTTGACTTTCACTGATAGACTTGAAAAAGCAAAGATATCTTGATGTCCAATTCTGCTATTAGATACCAGCACCATGGACAGAATTCCCATGCTACCCTAGGACCCATTTGTTGCCTTTTTTTCTGATATATATCAGCACTGATAGAAGGGAACCTGCGCTATATTTTTGGACCGATATGTTGCCTCTTTATTGTCTGATATGCTTCCTCTTTATTGACTTATATGATGCCTCTTATTGACTAATATGTTGCATATTTATTGATTGATATGATACCTCTCTATTAATTGATATATTGCCTCTCTATTAACTTATATACCAGCACTGTCATGGAGGAGCTTATCGCTGCCTTTGTTGGACAACTATGTTGCCTCTCCTCTACCAACCTTAAACTGCATAAAAATTGTCTTGGAATGAGGGTCGACCTATGTATATGTAGGCGCATTGAAGGAGGAAAAGAGAGATCGAAACAATAACTTGATTGCATGTGTAATCCAACTCGACTTAACACTTCAACTCAAATTTAGAACTGGATATGTGACTCAAATTAGAACTGAACTTAACTCAGTTTGAATTTAGAACTAGACATGAGACTCAAATTAGAACTTTGAATTGAGACTCAATTTAGCGTTACAATTCGCCCTTGTGACTTGGTAATGCATGGCATGCCAACTCACCATGAAACTCAACCTATGATTGGACATACATGCATGCCATCTCATCATGCACTTGCTATGCATGCTACTTGTTATACATGAATGCCATGTATGCAACTTGTCATGCATGCATTCCATGCATGCAACTTGACCTTTTACAACTTGAGTTTAATAACTCATTCAACTTGACTCTTAACTTTACCTTTTATAACTTGAGTTTAACAACTCATTCAACTTGACTCTCAACGCAAAAATTCAAATTTCACTTCATGGTGGACAATGTTACACGTGCCAATGCACTAGATCAATACATTTACATCATTTCCAATATAAGGAATATTGTTTGTTTCTAGCTCATAGAAATTTTATGTTCAACCTAACTTTTGCTAGATGCCTTGAATTTTGTTCATGGCTCACAAGGCTTGAGTAGGCTCACATAGGTTGTATTTCCCCCTTGAATTTTGCACTAGTCTTTCTATGCTGACAGAGGTTGTACATTCCCCCTGACTTTTTCACTAGATTGTCTATGCTCACAGAGGTTGTATGTTCCCCCTGAATTTTTCATTAGACTTACATCTTGAGTTTTGTCTTTGCCTTAGCTAGACTCACAATATCATATATCATCTCTTTCAACCTGACTTTTGGTTTGACTCACAGAGGTTATACGTTCCCCCTGGATTTTGCCAATACCTCACAAGATTGGTTGATTCTCCAAATCTCCCTTGCTAGCCTCAGGGTGGCCCATATGGCCTCTCATTGGAGAATGATTGTCGATGCTGCCAAATTTAACAGTAAATATGTGGTAGATACCTTGTTGTGATCATGATTACTAATATGTTTTCATACCTTGTTATTATCATTTCTATGATTGGATACCTTGCTATGATTAATGGTATGATTATAATTCTTTTTATGATTAAGTGTTATGAATGGATATGTCAATATGATTGAATATCTTATTATGTTTATTGGTATCCTTGCTATGATTGATTGGATACCTTTCTATGATTGATCATATGCTTTAATATGATTGACTGGGAATCTTGCCTATGACATGGTTAGGATGTATGCCCACATTGGATTACTTTACATGATGTACATCTTTATTGGGTACCTTTTCCATTTAATGTGGTTTATTATTTATGCTTGGTTAACGAGATACCTCATGTGATTGATTAAGATGATGACATTTCATGTATAAATTGGTACCTTGTATGGACTAACCCATTACAATTTGATATCTCATCCGGTCTGTGTGGATTAATAGGTTGGGAGTGTGCCTACAACTTGAAAGAGTGTTAAATATTAGTGTGCTTGGATCCTTGCACTATTTTTTTGGGCCCAAATTCCAAAGACACCATTGTTTTCATGGTTGCGATCACTAGTTCAATGTGGTAGTAAGGTCTTTTCTTGAGGGTGGTGCCATTGTTTTCATGGTTGTAATCACCAAATGAAGGTGGTAGTAATACCATTTCATGTAGTAAACCCATGGGATATGGAGGTTTTACAAGTCTAAGAGCCTCTCCACCACACCTATGTTAGGTAGCTAGAGAGGTAGTGGGGGGGACAAAGGGAACATAGTGATAATAGTACAGGTCATTCAATGTAAGATGGACTAGGTCCACTATAGTATTAAATAAGGCCCACTATGGTAGTTAGATATAATAAATGTAAAAGGACTTCTTATAAGGTTCTACCTCTAGAAGGTTCCTCCTCTAGAATGTTCTTATATGGTTGGTAGAATTATATAAAGGGGTTAAAACAATGTAATGGGATAGGAAGATAAGTATTGTATTGTGAGCAGTAGCTCAATAGGAGGATGCCCCCTCGAAGAGGCAAGTGAACAAGAAATTATCCCTTCCATAATAGGATCCATTGTATGGTGTTTCCCTACCCTAAGGGTTTGATAATAATAAAGGGGATTTTTCATAGTGTTCTTGTATATCTACTGTGGTGATTTTGTATTCAATCTTTGGGTTCTTAACAAGTGGTATCAGAGAAATTTCCTTGGCAGGAATACTAGAGAGGTAGTGGGGGCCCTAGAGGGCCCATAGTGATAATAGTCGAGGCCATTCAATGTAAGATGGACTAGGTACACTATAATATTAAATAAGGCCCACTATGGTAGTTAGATATAATAAATGTAAGAGGACTTCTTAGAAGGTTCTACTTCTAGAAGGTTCCTCCTCTAGAATGTTCTTAGATGGTTGGTAGCACTACATAAAGAGGTTCAAACAATGTAATGGGATATGAAGATAAGTATTGTATTGTGAGAAATAGTTTAATAGGAGGATGCCCCCTCAAAGAGGAAAGTGAATAGGAGAGGATCCCTTCCATAATATGATCCATTATATGGTGTTTCCCTACCTTAAGGATTTGATAATAATAAAGTGGATTTTTCATATTTTTCTTGTATATCTAATCTGGTGATTTTTTATTCAGTCGTTGGGTTCTTAACAAGTGGTATCATAGCACTTTCCTTGGCAGGAATTACGGACAATTTATTTATTATTATTTTGTTTTGCAGATTGTTTCGGAGAAGGAAAAGATGGTTGCGACATTTCAGACAATTTATGTATATTTATGTGAAAAAATTGCAGAAAAAGGTTGTATATCTGAGTTCCTCTTATAAAAAAACCCAATTTAAAAAAAAATCGTTCGAAACGAAGTTTGGGAAGTCAGGATATAAACATTTTAAAATCTGCAATTTTTCAGGGTTTTTTTCGCGGATGGTGGTGCGATTGTTTTTTAATTTCTATAGCTCATGGAGACCAAAATTGCTAAAAACAATTACAGATCTGAGTTCCTCTTTAAAAAATAGTTGATTTCAAAAAAAAATCACCCAAATTGGTCCTCTAGAAGTAAAGATATCGCTGATTTAAAATCAACCATTTTGGGGGGCTTTTCGTGATGACAACGAGACTGCAGAGTTCATATCTTTTCATAGGTTGCTCAAATTGCTACCAGATTAGTGCCATTAGATAGATAATTTTGATATATTTCTTTTGGTACATTATATGTGGTGTTTTCAATAGATATTATACTTCTCATGGAACTTCAACATAAGTTTGCATCCCTCGAGACATGTCTTCAACAAGATGTTCAAAATATTCCAGCAAGTGTTCAAAATATTCAGGCAAGTGTTAAAAATATTCAAGGAATCACCCTTGGAATGCAAGAGAGATATATGATGCAGGACATTAGGGATGAATATAGTCAATAATTATATGCCTGGTATGATTTTGAAGACACTTGTGATGATTGATATATGGATAATTGTCATTTATGGGATGACAACCACTTCCATATTCTATTTGATGACTCTTGTTCACCTTATGTAGAGTACATTATGTAGAGAAGTCCAACACCTTCTATGAACACTATTTTTCAGTATTATCTAGTACTAGTGTGTTATTCATATGATTTTTTGGATATGGAGGGATCTACATATTTGGATCCCCATGATCAATGTAGATCTTTGGAGCATCATTTTCAGCTGGTTCTTGAGTTCAGATATCTTCCACGTGGATTTCACATGAGCACTTGGACATGAGACCCCGGTTTAAAATGAAAGTTGGACTACTTCAGCATGATGGTTTTCATTTCTCCATGGGACCCTTGTTCTCTAGTCTACTTCAACATTATGGTCCATACTTATCCATGGGACCTTGGTATATGGTTGTACATCAAGCATTGAGGACAACGCTTTCATAAGGGGGATGGAATGTTAGGTAGCTAGAGAGGTAGTGTGGGGGGGTAGAGGGCCCATAGTAATAATAGTGGAGGCCATTCAATGTAAGATGGACTAGGTCCACTACAGTATTAAATAAGGCTCACTATGGTAGTTAGATATAATAAATATAAGAGGACTTCTTAGAAGGTTCTACTTCTAGAAGGTTTCTCCTCTAGAATGTTCTTAGATGGTTGGTAGAACTATATAAAGGGGTTCAAACAATGTAATGGGATATGAAGAGAAGTATTGTATTGTGAGTGGTATCTCAATAAGAGGATGCCCCCTCAAAGAGGCAAGTGAACAATAGAGGATCCCTTCCATAATAGGATCCATTGTATGGTGTTGCCCTACCCTAAGGGTTTGATAATAATAAAGGGGATTTTGCATATTGTTCTTGTATATCTAATGTGGTGATTTTGTATTCAGTCTTTGGGTTCTTAACATCCTATATTTAACTAATTATAAGCTCATTGACTTATTCATAAGTAATTGGGTGTAATTCTTGAGAAAATTATGAGTTTGTGGTTCCAATTCACATTGAAATTGAGCCCTGGTAGGGGAGAAACACCTATGAGGTTGATTGCATTGGTTGGGTGGGAAAATGACCTTGGTGAATTCCCCCTCTCTATTATTGAATATGTGTTCATGGAATCTGGTTGGAGTCTGCGAGTGTGAGATAGAGCACAATTGGCTCGACCTTGGACTTCTAAAAGATACATGTTACAAGTGTTTTTGTGTTTAAGTAATTAATTTGTAAAATCTTGGGTTTTCTAGATGGATGATTTGATTGCATGTTCCTTATGGTCCTTTGGTAGTCCCTTACCTAGTGTGGTTTCTAGCTTATATGCATTATGCTTGATTTTTTTAGTTCTATCTTGTTGATGCAATGGTTTTAAAAGGAAAAAAAATGATCTTATAGGGGTAACACTTCTATGTTTTCCTCATCAACCCTAGTGTCTCACTCTAAGAAGACAAGTACATAGAGAAGAGTACAATGATGATGATATGAAATGACTCTCTCCTTCCTATATATATTAGATGTATTAGAGAATAGAAAATATATGTGGGCCTAAACCATTAAAATCAACCTACAAATACACAAGTAGGCTTGGAGTGCTACACTCCAAAGGTACACATGTCAAGTTGCAAGGTGATTTCATAGACAAGAAAGGATCCAATGCAAGGGTACTCCATGAGATGTGACCAATGGTCCTCCTCCAAGTTTCCAAGGACTTCAATGATCCTCCTCCAAGCCTCCAAGGATACCAATGCACCTCTTAAGTCATGTACTCCACTGGCTCCTTTTCCTCTAATAGAGACGTTGTCATGATACATGCATCCCAAAGTCAACTCCATGATTCCATGCAAGCATACATGCCACCTCATGATGTAGAGGGCTCAATTACATCCTCTTTAATGCCAAATTATCCTCATCCAAAGTAAGGTGTTCCCTAATCATACAACCTCCTCCATATGGCTAGCATGTAGAATGTCACCAATTTATTTGAATCTCTTCAATGCCATGAGTAATTTCATGCTGGTATGTAAATTTTTTTTTAAATCCTATATTCCTTGTCTCAAAAGTGACAAAACATCATGGCAAATATAGCATTCTTATAGCAACATAACCTTTTCATTTGTGTTTTTCCATGAATATTCGTCTATATAGCGACGAAAAATCGTGGCAAATATAACATTCTCGTGGCAACAAAAACTTTTCATTTTTGTTTTACCATGAACATTCGTCTATATAGCGACGAACAATCATGGAAAATATAGTATTCTCATGGCAACACAAATTTTTAATTTTTTTTTTTCCACGAACATTCATCTATATAGAGACAAACAATCATGGAAAATATAGCATTCTTGTAGAAACAAAAACTTTTCATTTGTTTTTTCCACAAACATCCATCTATATAGCGACGAACAATCGTGGAAAGTATAGCATTCTCGTGGCAACAAAAACTGTAATGACCCTCCTCGTTACAACAACGACTCTGATGACAGGTGCAATTTTTTTTTGGTTTAAGGTGTGTGCGCGCTTGTAAAAAGGAACAGACACACTTGACTTTCGTCGCCACCCGACGACTACAAGACGCAACCACGAAGATTACCACAAGTAGACAAGGCGCACAACAAGTAGATGCAAGCAATGAACGACCAAAGACATAAGGCGCACAACGCAAACATTTAACGACACAATGCAAACATTTAACGACATACTGGGTTATGCACAGTACGAACACAGAGGGGAGAATCCATGGTAGTAGATCTTACTATTTCTGCACAGGAAAGCAGGGCGTTTAATCTTAGTTCTCTGCTCCGGAGAGAGAGAAGGTCAGATAGGATCCTGGTCGACTTCTCAGGCAGAAACTAGTAATATCTGTCAGGTGTGTCGCAAGAGTAGAAACCATGCCTTTAAAGGGCCTGAGACTCTTGATATGGCATTGGATTCTTTACACAAGAAATACACACAGACATATATGCTAAGCTACATGGAGGTGTCTACATCCTACCCGACACTAGCAGAGTAAGCCCACATAAGTTTACAACCCTGTACAACATTAGTAGAACGAGGACTACAATCTACCCCAGGTCTCAAGGCCATTCCATCGTGCAACGATAGATCAAAATTGTCATCTAGGTACCTTCCAAAATTAATCATTCCAGGACCTTATTGTGTATGTCTGTTCTCATCTGGGATAACAATGAACCAAATAATTGATCCATATTTAATCAAGAATAATGACTAGTTAAAAGTTTTCATTTATAGCATCCTTACCATTTGAATTAAAGTTAACGCAATAGTCTAAGTTCAATTAACCCATGCATTAACTATAAATAAAATGAAGAGTTATGATTTATCATTTAAGTTATCATTTAAGCGACAATGGCATTAATCTATAATTATACTATCATAAATAAAGCAACATCCTAAACATGAGACTCAATTCGATTTTAATTCAGAATAGTGTATGGCGACAATTTATCAATTAAAGCGGAATTTAACCTTTAATTCATAATTAAATCATTGTTCAAAAATCAATTATCTCCTTCTTGGATTAACAAGGAATAGTTATGATTCATCATATAAAGAAACATTAACATCAATCTAAGATTAGAATGCCATAATAACGCAACATACTAAAATCATTAACTCATTCAAGTTTTAATCAAGAATAATTAAATAATTAAGAATTACCATTTAAGCAATGCTCCACCATTTCAGTAATATTCTAAATCGTCTAAAGCCAGCATTGGAAATTGCATGGATGCTATGCCAAATTGGAGCAAGCCTAAAACCTAAAAGCAGTGAATAAATAAAAGAAATCAGGGCAGCCTTTGATGATTTTGGGTTGTTTAGATCAGTTTGACGGAGAGCCTACAGTCCCATTTTTAATTTCTTTGCAATTAATGCTCAAGGTTAATTACAGTCTAATAAGAGGAATTTCTTTACCCAAATCCACCAACAATCTATGAATGGGCAATTTGCAAATAACCTTTCTTTCAATTATCCAGTTCACAAATGTAGTGGTAAAGTAGATAATGTGCCCTACTGATACATAATACATTCTTTGTGCCTCTAACGCAACTTGAAATGTGGTGGGAAACAATAGCTTATGATTTCATGCCCAAGGAATTAGAAGATTGATTATCACAATGTAAACGGTATGGCATTAGAATCTAGTAATGAAGATTATAGTAGCAACGTTCACCAAAGCCACAGTAAATAGCATTCTTGATTTCTCAATACAATGTGTACGGTCACGCTGCATACAAAAACTAAAAAGGAATAACATCTTTCATGATTTAAAGAAAACATTTATCCAAAACTGCTAATAAAAAGTACAAAATTGACGTGACAAGTCTTACAAAAACTAAATTTTACAAAAACGAAATGACAGAACACTCGATCCCAGAATGAATTCTCAAACTAAATTTTACAAAACGAAATGACAACACACTCATTGCGAGAATGAAATCTCAACTAAATTTTACAAAAATGAAATGGGTAGCACACTCATTGCCACGATGAAATCTCAACTAAATTTTACAAAAACGAAATGATGGAACACTCGTTGCCAGAGTGAATTCTCAACTAAATTTTACAAAAATGAATTGACAACACACTCGTTGCTAGAATGAAATCTCAAACTAAATTTTACAAAACGAATTGGCAGAACACTCGTTGCCAGAGTGAATTCTCAACTAAATTTTACAAAAACAAATTGACAACACACTCGTTGCCAGATGAAATCTCAAACTAAATTTACAAAACGAATTGGCAGCACACTCATTGCCAGAATGAAATCTCAAACTAAATTTTACAAATGAATTGACAGCACACTCATTGCCAGAATGAAATCTCAAACTACATTTTGCAAAAACGAAATGACAGAACACTCGACGCAATTATAGCAGCAACAAACTCCGGGATAAGACAAAATGCTCACAGTTATATACAGAAGGCCAGCACTAATTTAAAAACGCCCACAGGCAAGGGGAAAACGCCCACGGAGAGATGAATTCACCCATAAGGAAAATAAAAACGCCCACAGAGAGATGAATTCTCCCATAAAGAAAATAAAACGCCCACAGAGAGATGAATTCGCCCACAAAGAGATGAATTTGCCCATAAAGGAAATAAAACGCCCACAGAGAGATTAAAACGCCCACAGTCTTAACCGAAATACGCCCCAGGCATATGTGCATACAGCCATTAACTTAAAAACGCCCACTGGGTAAAAACAACCATTAAAATATAAACGCCCACTGGATATAAACGCCATACCCACACCCATTAACATATCACCGCCCACTACAAAGGTAAAAACGCAGACAACAACGCAACAAGAAGCAAACCAAACCATTCAGCCCACGACAACCTCAGAGGTAGACGTTATTGATATGGATACATAGATAAAGAATAGATTATTTTCCATCATTTACCGGATTATAATAGCGGGGTCAATGTTTTTACAACCATACAATTTTAATTGCCGAAGTAAACAAAAATGTATTCTACTCTACCCAATAAAAATCATACCGTTGCCTTCTTGTCCGCCTCGAATGTCGTCCGCGCACTCCTTGCCACTCCTGCTCCGTGCCGCTCTCGCTCGCCGATCGTAGAGACTACACCGGTACCTCCCAGCCAATCGCTAGGGGTACTCTGCTTCCCCCTTAGCCCCCCGATCCACAAAGGGGCCACACCAGATCCAAAAGATAGTCTAGCTTCTCAGCTCGCCTCGCAAGGCTGAGCTACCACTCCAATCCGAGCTGAGAAAATCTCAACTCCTCACAAGCAATCAGTCAAGTCACAATCTGGCAGCGTAACGTTACGCTAACCGTCCATCCCCTTCTTCCTCGTCTTCCCTTTCCTTTATAGAATTTTGAGACCCACCTACTTTCCTAAATCACCATTAAATTAAGTTTTAATGAAAATCCTCTAAAAATTCTCTGTTGTCCAAGTGTCATTCATCCCCCACGTTTCTCCAAAATTATTTTCTTTAAATTTATTAAAAGACTCATTTCCCTCACCCACCTAGAGTCGCTCCTAAAATTACTTCTAGGTGTTCCTAGATCCCCTTGCATGCTTTTAATAACTTTCCCTAAAATAAAGTTGCTAAATTTAGTTCATTTTAGAAAGTTCTTAATTGTTGATTCTTTTTTGTTTTTTACCCTATGTCCCCTACTTTCCTTTACTATGTTTCCTTTATTACTAGTTTCCCTATTTCTATTATTTATTCCTTCCCCCTTTTTTTTTAAAACCAAAAAGATAAATGCGCTAATTAATCTTTTCATTTTGTTTTTAAATTCATAACTTTTATACTCTCACACATTAATTAATTTTTATTCTTTTTTACAACTAAAACTACAGATTTTAATTAAATTATCCCTCTCTTCACTTTACCCCCCCTAAATTTAAGAAGACTTTAACTATTACTTAGGAGGGTTTTAGATTACGTCTTTATGTTTATTTTTGTAGGGTCTTTTTCTTAAGGCTAAACAAAATTTTATCTTAGAGATGTTTTAAATTGAGGCTTAGATTTGAACTGGGTGACAATTAATTAGGGGAGTCGTTTTAAGAATTTCTTCAGGCGTTAAGGTCTTAGGGTCATTTAGGTTTGTCTCGTCATCATCATCAATGCGACGTGCCCTTCAGGATGCACTACGTGCTCCAAGGGTGCCACTCACCTCGTTTGTTTCTGTTGCGCGACGTGCCCTTCAGGATGCACCACATGCTCCAAGGGTGCCACTCGCCAACTTCTGTTTCTATTGCGCGACGTGCCCTTCAGGATGCACCATGTGCTCCAAGGGTGCCACTCGCCGACTTGACTAATTGGTAGACATCTATAACCCCTGGA
>JASDQU010192421.1:8776-20001 GCA_032191745.1 Picea mariana | reverse complement strand
CCCCCATCCGTCTCAACAACTTAACAACTGCCCAGAATAGGTAGTGCTCCCTCAAAAGGGCCATCAGAGCGTTGTAGCGCTCCCTAGTAAGCTTTAGGGGGCGCCAGCGCTCTCAAAATCTATAATGCTCCCTCAAAAGGGCCTGGGAGCGTTATAACGCTCCCTGACAGTGTAAGGTGAGCGTCGGCGCTCCGAGAGAGTGTAAGGGGGAGCACTCCTCTCCAAAACTCAGTTTTTGAGGTGCTTTCATATGGCAAAAGTTTTTCAAGCTTGTTGACTCATTTCTCCTCTTCCAAATCAGATGTTTGAGGTGTTTCAAGTGTCCTTCTCATGTCGTTATGGGCACGACATAGGCATCATGGAAACATGCTTTCTTGCGACACTTGTGAGAAACATACAACACTTGCGACCTTGTGAGCAAAATGCGACACTTGCAACCTTTGTAATGACGACACTTGCGACACTATCAAAGTGAGTAATTTTGATGTGTAACAGTATAGATCAAATCCCCTTTTGCGGATTGATCAAATCGGGTCTTGTATAAGATCAAATCCCCTTTTGTGGATTGGTCAACATGTATTTGTATGGTGTTATTTTTAAAGTTGGCCCCTAGTAATTGTAAAGTGGTTTTAGCCACTTCTAGAAGAAGTTGGCTCCACCAAGTGAAGAGACACAACCCTAGCACCACCTCACAACTTGTAATTATATGTGAGGATGGTGTCTCATTTGAACACACTCACTCACTCATCTAGTTTGCATATCTTGAAGGCAGTTGCAGTTGCAGGAAGAAGTATAACGAAGGAGAAGAGAGGCACATGATTGGTCTTGGTCTATCTTTGGTGTTTTGGTCTTAGTCTTGGCATTGTATTGGCAATATATTATTGAGGAATATTTTGTTGGGTTTTCTACCCGTGAGGTTTCCTAGGATAAAATGATGTGTACCTTGTGATCGTGTTTCTTTCAGTGATCCTGTTTATACTATTTTTTTGGAAATGCTTTTAATTCTCATGAAATTTGGAAACAACCTAATAACAACACTAAAAACTTAACATGGTATCAAAGCTTGACTGAATAGAGCATGTTTCACTAGGTATCTAGACTTTTCTATTGTTGTACAAGAAAATTAGGATTTTTACTCAAGAGGATTTTTTTACCAAAGACCACCTTTGGAAGTGCACTCTACTCTAACGCATCTTTTGATATCTTGAGCGAACTTTTTCAGTGGTTGGATTCTCTGAAAATTCAAACCCTAGTTTTGAATGGTACTAGAAAACAAAAAAAAACAGGAAACCAAAACCAGTACCAGAAGCACCAGTCAAGAAGTGTGCAAGTCAAGTTTCAAAGAGTAAAACTTGGATTATTCAAAAACAGACATCTCCAGCAAACTAGCCTCAGCCCAGCGCATCTTCTGGTAATCTCAGTTTCATTTTTTGAGCACTTTCATTTTTTGGTCATTTTCTTAGCTCCAGGTCAAGATGTATGCAAGCACCAAGCTTGTTGACAAGATAGAAGGTGTGGAAAAATTTTGTGCCTAGAAGTACATAATTGGACTCATTCTTGAAGATAATGACCTTGCGAAATTCATAAAATAAAATGTACCAGAGCCCAAAGAAAATGCAACCAAAGAGAAGTACAAGAAGGATAATATTAAGGATAAAAGGATAATTGCAGACTCTATTAAATACCACTTGATCCCTCAATTTTCTTCTAAAAATACTCCAAAAGATATGATTCATGCCCTAACCATAATGTATGAAGTAAGGAACATCAATTGGAGGATGAACTTGAGAACCCAACTCAAGAATACAAGAATGAAAAAAGGAGAAACAGTTCAAGACTATTTCTCTAGGGTTTCTCAATTCAAGGAATAGTTAGAGGAAATTGGTGACAAATTAGATGAATATGAACTCGTGATGAATACTCTTAATCGTCTCACAATACCTTGGGATGCCTTCATCCAAACTATTTGTGAAATAAAATAGAAACTCCAATTTGACAGTTTATGGGAAGAATGTGTTCAAGAAGAAGCAAGAGTGGCTAATCGAGAAGCCATTCTATTAAAATATGAATATGAAGCCCTAGATTCTCATGCTAAGGGTGGAAAGGGACAATCTCATTTTCAAAAGGAGTCTCACTTTCATAAAGAATCTCACTCTCCAAAGCGATTCCAGAAATATCATAAGGATCAAAGAAAGGGAAAAGATTTCTCCTCCTACCAGTGTTATCATTGTGATAAGATAGGACACATTACTAAGAATTTTACTACTAGAAGGGAAGAATACATGAGGAGAAATAATAAAATACATCATGCCCATGCAGCTGAAGATGATGAGCCACCCAAGAAGTTAGCTAAAGAAGAGATTGAAGAATATTTTTTGTTTTCTACTCTCTGAAGATCTGTGACACTTGGAGAGGATACTTGGCTCATAGATAGTGGTGTCTCTAAGAACATGATAGGTTAGAAGAACACTCTCTCCAGCCTTATAGAGAAGAAATCCCCCTAGAAATTTTCACTTGGAGATGATATAAAGTACCCAATCAAAGAAATGGGAGAAGCCGCCTAAAAACTGGATTCAAAAACTCTGATGAGAATGAAGAATGTACTCTATGTACTAGGTTTGAAAAAGAACTTACTTTCTATTTCAGCTCTAGATAAGAAAGGTTTCAGGGTTGCATTCATAGATGGTGAAGTTCTTATGTGTTCTAAAGGAAAATATATAGAAGATGAAGTTGTTATTGAAATAGAAGAAGGTGGTTTGTACAAGTTAAAGGGTCACTCAGATGTAGCCTTGACTCACTCTACTGAAGTCCTTGTGAACTTTGGCATGTAAGGCTAGCTCACATCAACTACAAAGCCTTACCATATGTGAGAAAGGTAGTTACAGGTTTACCATAACTAAATATTGATCATGAAGGTGTATGTAAGGGATGTGTAGAAGGAAAGAACAAAAAGAATCCTTTCCCAAAGAGTGACAGTAAAGCAGAAGGAATTTTGGAACTTATCTACTCAGATGTATGTGTTCCAATTCCATCAACCTCTCTAAGTGGTTATGTATACTATGTATCATGTATTTATGATTACTCTCGTAAAACCTAGGTTTATTTCTTGAAGTCAAAATACAAAATACTTGGAAATTTCAAGGAATTCAAAGCCTTGGTAGAAAACCTCTCCAAAAGAAAAATCAAGATACTTAGGTCAAACAATGGAGGAGAGTACACTTCAAAATAATTTGGAAAATTTTGCAGAGATGTCGAGATTAATAGGGATCTCACCACTTCCTATAATCCTCAACAAAATGGTGTAGAAGAAAAAAAGAATAGAACGATTATGGAAGCAGTAAACACTATGATTCATGATCAAGATCTTCCAATTCACTTATGGGTTGAAGTAGAAAGAACAAAAATATATGTTCAGAATATATTATCCCATAGTGCACTTGATCCATATGGATTTTGATGGCCTCCCAACTATTCCAACTGGCTCATTTTGGCAGTTTTCCAGTTCGACAGTTTTTTCCTAGTTTTTGGGTCCTTGACTTCCGAGGTCATTTTGAGGCCCTAAACAACGTTTTTAGGGCTCACCACAGTCAATATGTGTAGGGATCACCATAGAAAACATGTGTATTCCTAAGATAGACCTTTCCAATGGGCTATTGTGCGCCTAAAACGAAGATCATATGCAAAAGTTATGGCCCCAGGAAGTTGATGTACTAACTTACCCAAACAAAGCCCACGTGACTTTTGGCGCTTCATCTCCTAGGGTTAGGTTTTTTGATGTCTAGGGTTTTTGAAATTTCTGATTATTATAAAAAGGCCTTGACAGCCTCATTGTAATCATCTCCCAACTCTATGAGACAGAACCAGACTTCGCCACCACCTACCAAATGTTGGGCATAAATGCAATTGTCGCTAATTCCCATCTTCAAGATGGGTTGTTGTGTCATCTGGGCCATATCTGTGTTCCATCAAGTGAGCGATCGAAACTGATCTGGGAATCCCACTACGGTTGGGTGGAAGGACACTTCGTCATTGAAAAGACAATGGAAATGTTTCATAAACATTTCTACTAATTGAAACTTCAACATGAGGTCAGCAAGTATATCAGGTCCTGCACTACTTGTGCTATTGCCAAACCAACCACTAAGAAACAGGTCCTGTACACCCCTATGCCTAATCCTGACAAACCATGGGAATCCATATCCATGGACTACATGTCAAGCTTTCTGCTCATAAAATCTAGATCATCACTTCGAATCAAGACCCCAGAAGAAATTTTCACCAAAAAGAAGCCAGAAGTAAGCCATCTCAAAATATTTGGTTGTCCAGTATTTATACACATTCCGAAAGAAAATATAACTAAGATGGATACTTCAAGAAATAAGGGAATATTTATTGGGTACTGTGAGGTCTCTAAGGCCTTCAAAATCTACATACCAGAATAACATCATATTGAGATCAATAGATATGTAACCTTTGATGAAGATGTAGCACTCAAGAGATCAAGAAAATGTCATCTTGAAGAAGTATATGAATAAGAACTTATAGCTCCCAAAGTTGTAGAACCCGTAAAGGAAGTTGCAGTTATCCCTGATGATGAGATTCCAGAAGATCATGATATGATATAATCTCAAGAACCTCCCTGTATGACTATCTATCACAAAAGAAAGACGACTTGGGCTAGAGAACTCATTCAGGACGCAGAAAAGTATGGTGCCCTAGAAGGAACCATGATACAAAGCAAGAATCCTAAGCCATTCTCCATCTATATGGCCTTGATGTGTGATATCGTAGAGAAAGAACCTAATTTCTTTGTATAATTCATTCAGAAGAAAGAACAGATGGATGCCATGACATAAGAATACTATTCCATTATGAAGAATGATGTATGGGAAGTAGTTACCAAACCAAAGAACAAATATGTGGTATCTTCCAAGTGGATATATAAAATAAAACATGTATCAGACGAAAGTATTGAAAAAAATAAGGCAAGATTTGTGGCTTGTGTATTTTCTCAAAAGGAAGGTATTGACTATGAAGAAACATTTTCTCTTGTATCCAAATACACTTCTATCAGAACCATCATATCTATTGGAGCCAAAATGAAGTGGAAGTTGCACCAGTTAGATGTTCAAACAAATTTCTTGAATGGTGTTATTGAAGAAAAAGTATATATAGAACAACCACAAGGTTTTGAAGTTGAAGATAGAAAGACTTATGTCTAGAGGTTGAAGAAAGATATGTACGGGTTGAAGCAAGATCCTAGAGCTTGGTATGGCATAATTGATAGTTTCCTGACAAGATTGGGATTTACCAAGAGTAAAGTTGATCCTAACCTTTACTTCAAGGTTATGAATGATGAGCCAGTTATATTTCTACTATATGTGGATGATTTATTCTTGACAGGAGAAGAAAATCCCATCACAGATTGCAAGAAGAAGCTTGTTGCAGAATTTGAGATGAAAGACCTAGGCCCGATGCATTATTTCTTAGGGCTTGAAGTTTGGTAGAGCCCAGAGAAGATCTTCCTTAACCAAGGGAAGTGTGAAGTTGAAATACTAGAGAGATTTAATATGTTGGAATGTAAATCTATGACCACACTCATGGAAATGAATTTGAAGCTCCAGGTTGATACTTCGTCAGAGTTGGTTGATGTTAATCTATACAAACATATTATTGGATCGTTGATGTATCTGACGAATACTAGGCCATATATATGCTTTGTTGTGAACACCTTGAGTCAGTATCNAAACCAAAGAACAAATATGTGGTATCTTCCAAGTGGATATATAAAATAAAACATGCAGCAGACGAAAGTATTGAAAAAAATAAGGCAAGATTTGTGGCTTGTGGATTTTCTCAAAAGGAAGGTATTGACTATGAAGAAACATTTTCTCCTGTATCCAGATACACTTCTATCAGAACCATCATATCTCTTGCAGCCAAAATGAAGTGGAAGTTGCACCAGATAAATGTTCAAACAAATTTCTTGAATGGTGTTATTGAAGAAGAAGTATATATAGAACAACCACAAGGTTTTGAAGTTGAATATAGAAAGACTTGTGTCTAGAGGTTGAAGAAAGATCTGTACGGGTTGAAGCAAGATCCTAGAGCTTGGTATGGCATAATTGATAGTTTCCTGACAAGATTGGGATTTAGCAAGAGTAAAGTTGATCCTAACCTTTACTTCAAGGTTATGAATGATGAGCCAGTTATATTTCTACTATATGTGGATGCTTTATTCTTGACGGGAGAAGAAAATCTCATCACAGATTGCAAGAAGAAGCTTGTTGCAGAATTTGAGATGAAAGACCTAGGCCAGATGCATTATTTCTTAGGGCTTGAAGTTTGGTAGAGCCCATAGAAGATCTTCCTTAACCAAGGGAAGTATGCAGTTGAAACACTGAAGAGATTTAATATGTTGGAATGTAAATCTATGACCACACTCATTGAAATGAATTTGAAGCTCCAGGTTGATACTTCGTCAGAGTTGGTTGATGTTAATCTATACAAACAGATTATTGGATTGTTGATGTATCTGACGAATACCAGGCCATATATATGCTTTTTTGTGAACACCTTGAGTCAATATCTAGTGGAGCTTAGACATGTTTACCTTGTAGATGTAAAGCATGAGATGAGATACCTTAAGGATACGTTGGATTATGGTCTCTATTATACTGGAGATCATGAATTCAGACTGTATGGTTATACTGATTCAAAATGGGATGGAAGTGCTTCAGACAAAAAGAGCACTTCAGGATGTTGTTTTAGTTTGGGTTCAACCATGACTTCATGGAAAAGTAGGAAGCAATCCAATATTTCTCTCATCACGGCAGAAGTGGAGTACATTGCAACATGTTTCGCCAGTTGTGAAGCCATATGGATTCAGAAGTTGTTGATAGGTCTATTCGATTTGGAGATGGAATCCACTGTGATTCTATGTGATAACCAGAGTTGTATAAATATGACAAAGAACCCTATGTTTCGTGATAAGTCGAAGAACATAGAGATCTGATACTACTACAGAAATGATATGGTGGAGAGGGGAGTTGTAAAGCTCCAATATGTTGGCATGGATGAGTAGGCTGTAGATGTGTTGACTAAGCCTCTGTCTCGTGTAAAGTTTGAGTACTTGTTGACTAAGCCTCTATCTCGTGTACAGTTTGAGTACTTCCAAGACAAGCTTTGTATTGTCCGAAAGGACCTCCCTCAAAAGGGGGAGTGATGTTGATGATACTATGGTATCCTGACAAACAATGGGTAGCTCCGTTAGGATTTTATATCCTAGGGAACTGCTCATCCCTGGGCAGATCTCGAAGGTCTAGTAAGGCTGGCCTGTTAGAGTACATGTGCATATATATGCCAGTTTTGGTCAATAGTGGTAGCTCAATTAGGATTTTATATCCTAGGGAATCTTATGATTCCTGGGAATATCCTGAAGGTCCGGTAAGGATGGTTTGTCAAAGTACCACTGATGTTGTTTCTAACCACCTGTCTCATTCTGTTGCAACATGTTGATGATGTTGTTCCATTTTTTTGTTGTTCATGATGATGTTCTAGCTTCAGTTTTTTTATGATGTTGTTCCAACCTCGTGTTGTTGATGATGATGTTCCAACTTCGTGTTGGTGATGATGATGATGCTACTCCAGTTCCATGTTGTAAACGATGATGATATTGATGATGAGAAAAACTTCCGATGATTTATAGATTTTTCATTTAGTGTTCTAGATGTTGATGATTATGGTTCCCTCTCCTTATCTTGATGATGTTGTGTTGAGTCATGTTAGTATAATACCCTTCTTGTTAAGGTGGAGTGTTGAAATATTGTAACTTCGAAGAATATTCTAATTACATTTGAGTTATTATTATATAGATAAAATCCCCTTTTGCATATTGATCAAGTCAGGTCTTGTATAAGATCAAATCCCCTTTTGTGTATTGGTCAACATGTATCTGTATGGTGGTATTTGTAAAGTCAACCCCTAGTAATTGTAAAGTGGTTTTAGCCACTTCTAGGAGAAGTCGGCTCCACCAAGTGAAGAGACACAACCCTAGTGCCACCTCACAACTTGTATTTATATGTGAGGATGGTGTCTCATTTGAACACAATCACTCACCCATCTAGTGCACATATCTTGAAGGAAATTGTAGTCATAGGAAGAAGTCTAACGAAGGAGAAGAGAGGTGCATGCTTGGTATTGGTTTGTCTTTGGTGTTTTGGTATTAGTCTTGGAATTGTACTGGCAATCTATTATTGAAGAAATTTTTGTTGGGTTTTGTTCCCCATGAGGGTTTCCTAAGATAAAATGTTGTGTACATTGTGATCGTGTTTCTTTCAATGATCCTCTTTATACTGTTGTTTTGGAAATGCATTGAATTCTCATGAAATTTGGAAATAACCTAATAACAACAGTGAAAACTTAACAATTATGAGAAATGAAATTTTTGGTTTTTCTTGGATCTATTAATAATGAAAAAATTATAATACTTATCTTACCTAATGTCTCAAGTATTGTATATTGATGGTCATCTTGGTGGTTATTCATCGTTTCATGGATCATATGGGATTTACCCAGATCACCTACAATATTCTTCATATGCTCCCAACTAGATCATCTATATGCATTCAAACAATCCCTATGAAAGTGTGGTCCTCCACATGTCCAACACCCCCTCTTAGGAAGTTGACTCTAACTCTCGAATTAAGAAAAAATAGTTTTACTACTCTATTGTGTATGTCGAGTCTACAACATTGGTGGCCTTATGGAAGTCTTTGTTTCCCTATTGGACATATCTGAGTACTCATCACTTGTCCCCTTGATGCATCCCTATGGCGTACTATAGGTTTTGATGCACTAGTTAATTGTGATACCTATCTTTATACACCTGAACCTGAAGGTCTCAATGATCTCAACTGACCACCTCCAACAAATTGCTCCCCAAGTATAATAGCCCTCTATAATACCTCATGCAAAGTTTAAGGAAACATAATTCTAACTTTAGCTATAATGTTATAGTTTAATATATATACAAATTTGTTAATCTATAATTTTTTTGTATTTAGGTATGGTTCATACCTTAACAAGTCCACAAATATGGCCTATATTATGGTTCTAACCTACTTTTTTGTCTCAATGAATTAAACTTATTTAGTCGTCTCTTAATAAACTCCTATGAGAGATAATGTTCTTTGAAATGATCATTAAACAAATTTCATAATATCTTAGATACATCCATTCCTAACTATAACAATAAAGTATTCCTTCAAAGAAAAGCAATTTCCTTTAACTAGAAGATACCCATATATACTTTAAAATTAGAATTATAATCTTTTAATGAAAAACGCCACCATGTTCTCCAAATAAGAATCAACTACTTTTTGATGAGTGGAGCCTCAAAATTATGGAAATTTTACTTTTTCCATCTATCTATAAACATGGCTAGGCATCAACTACTTATCGATCAATAGAGCCCCAAAATTTATGGAAATTTTACTTGTCCATCTCTAAGACTACTTTTTGTGATTCCTTTGCATGCATGAAAGCACCTACAAAAATCTTTACAAATATCTCTAATATTATATTTAAATATTATTTTGTGCAAGGTTAAAGAACAACCTTGTTATAATACTTTTAGTTATTGTATCCAGGATATTAATATTTATTTTAAAAACCTTTCATGTAGTGTTTTTCTTTCTAATATAAAAATAATTAAATGTAAATTTTAAAATTAATATTTATGATAATTTAAAAAACTAATTAATTCTAGTATAATTAAGACAAGATTTCACTAGTTAAATAATTGATCAAGTCTAAAAATTTTGGATTTGTTGGAACCATTTTTTTTTTTAAATATTAAAACTATATGCAGAGTTTGGATTTTAACTTCCAATTTAATTCATCACTTGCCTCCAAAATATTATAATGATGAAGACAAAAATAAAAGTGAAACAACTTAAACTCTTTTGTATTAATAGAATATTTGATATTAATGGTATTGGACGAGAGTTACAAATATAGAGCTTGATTACAAGACATACGTCATAGAAGAGTGTCAACCCAATACGATTAACTTCCTTGCATGATGTAGATTCTACGAATCTCAAGTTGCTCAATTGCTTAGAAATTTTTACTTTGTTTTTGAATTATTTTGACAATGTATGCGATTGGAATAAATGTGCGGCGTGCATTTGAATATGTTGGATGAAATGAAAAAGAAACGTTTATTCCCAGTATGCAGCCATGTTCCAGAACAATTGAGTATTTGAAACTTCTGCATAGGGTAGATTTTTTGGTTTAGTTCTTTTAACCATCGTTCCTATGTCAACTAGCACATACATCCAACTATTGTGCGTTACTTGATCTCTCCTCTTTGCATCTGGGACTCTACCCATGTGTAAACTTGTTGTCTCTTTTTCATGTTCTAGACTCTTCCTCTGTGCATAAATCTAAAAAGGATATAGTTTCATATCAATTACACAAAATATATAACACATAAATTTGCAAAGATTTAACTATAATCGATTATGTATCAATAGTCCATAGCTTAGCAGCATATGGAACTTGTTGGAATATGATATAGTTTCATATCAATAACACAAAGTAAGATTTACGTATGATTGATTATGTATCAATAGTCCATTGCCTAGCAACATATGGTATCATAACTTGTTACAATATGCTTTCATGTCCTTTCATGTCCTAGTAGTGTATGGTTTCATAGCTTATAAAGGGTAGGAGGGGGGCGCATTAATAGAGAAAATTTATTATTATAATACATTTTCTCTATTAATGCGCCCCCCTCCCAATTATAATACATTTTCTCTATTAATNAATAGAGAAAATGTATTATTATAATACATTTTCTCTTGTTTTGGTTGGTTTCATAACTTGGTAGCCTACAAGCTTTAACTTCAATTTGTTTCAACACGGTTTGATAAGTTAATGAAGACCTATCATTGATAGCATGTGTACATATATATAAAAATAATTAACTTAACTTAATTTCACACTCGTGATCGGAGTGTGATGGTAGCATATTGTACAGTATTATGATGCAATCATGGTTTAGGATTTGAATGCTAATCCAAGCACCTTGAAAATGATAAAAAGTCAATGAATATAGTCCACTTTGAGGGGGAAACCTCCTTTTACAATATATCCAATTCACAAGACAAAATATGATGATCCTAAGCCTAGGTCTCCTTGGTGTGTGTATATATATA
>JASDQU010192418.1:6336-21495 GCA_032191745.1 Picea mariana | reverse complement strand
AATTACCAAGCCAATTTTGTCCCCAACCCTTTAGCTTTGCCTCAAGCTCTAGGAGAAACTCATGCAGCAACAGTTGGAGGACAGAAAGAAGAGGAAGAGCCCAGGATCAGGATCGTGGAACGGTGGCCAATCTCAGAAATCATTGTAAGTTGATTTGTATTGATGCTAATGAAAAAGATACTTTTCTCGTTCCGAAATATATAAATCTCATCTATGTTATCTGATTTATGTTTTACATCTAACCCCCTAGTAGATCAGTAGCATGCATGTATTGTTTTTGTCTTGTTTGCAGGAAAAGATTTGTGGAAGGAGCAGCAGCGAGGAGACAACAACTCAACGGAGGATCTACTTCGACCTTCAGTAAAAAAGGTTAGTTCATTCTTCCGGTGCATGTCTGAGAAAAGGGGTTGAGATTTTGGGTAGAAGGTTAAAGGTTAAATCTGAAGGGTCATGATCTGCGTATANGCATAATCCATCGGCCGAGATCTGCTCTTTAACTTTTTTTTTTTTAATTCCACATTTTTTCTTAAACTCTCAATGGATGAAGAAATGCTGAGAAGAAGCAAGAGATAACCAATTCTTTTAAAACTACAGTGGAAATATATAAAAAAAATCAAGGGTCTTTTAGAGAAGACATCATAATAGCTGTGTAAGCTTGTTTGTTATTGACTAACAATGCTTGCAGGAGTGTCGTTGTGGCAACATCTTACTCCCTACTGAAACTATAAAATGACCAAAACAAAGCCCAACAGAATAAAATTGCCAAAGATTAAAATAGTAGAAATAAACTGATAGAAACATAAAGGCGGTAGAAAAAGCTCGAAATAGAAACCAATCATTGAAAGTAGAAAAGAATGAAAACCTAGACTACTAAAATACAGGAAATCCAAACAGCGTTAGAGATTTTCAAGTTGGTTCCACATAATGCTTTAAGTGAGAACCATTAGTACTATAGGAAAACAACTTCTCCTGCAAATCTTTTAGAATGTAAGAATTTGTACCTAGTACAAAAGCGATTTTGAAAGGACCCAACCATAGTATCTGAAATTTTGAATGTCTCCCCTTATCAGTGTGAGCCGAATCCCATAAAAAAACTTTTTCATTGACCTTAAACTTGACAGTTTTGACACTCTTGTTGAAATATTTCTTAAGGGTTTGTTGTCTCCTTTTGATATTATCCAAAGCAAACATCCTTTGTTCTTCCAAATCTAGCAGTGCATTTACCCTTTGTGAAATATCTGAAGAACTTAATTATTCGATCTATAGCATCAACCTTAAGGAAGAAAGTTCTAGATCTGTTGGCAGGAGGGATTCTTGACAGTGTACAACTAGTGCTTACTTTAGCAGTAGTTCGATCTTCCCAGAGGGCATAAGTGAGGAGAGTGTGCCATTGTCGAGGCTTATCTTCAATGATCTTTTTGACGATTCTTACCAAATTCTTGTACCAAGGATGTTTAGACATAGGGAGGATCTAACCGTCAATGTAAAAGAGGGCTGAAAGGGAACTATCTTCTCTATCAATTTCTTCACCATTCTCAGCATGCTAAGCCAAGTCAAGAGCTAGGCCATGCCCCTTGATAGTGGTAGAATTCACGATATCCAAATCGTGCTCCTAGATCTTGGCAAGCCAATGTGCAAAAACTTAATAGCAGGTAAAGGGACTTTTACCAATGTATGCTTACCTAAGATGTAGTGGTGAAACTTCTCAATGGCCTTAACAAGAGTGAAAACATGTTTCTCAATAAAAGAATATTTAAATTCATCATCAGTCAAACTTTGACTCATGTAAGCCACTGGTTTTTCATTTCCTTCGTCATCATTTTGTATGAGGATGGCTGAGAGTACCTCTTCAGTAGCATTAGTATATATCATGAATTCCTTCTCAAAATATGACTTTGCCAAAATTGGTGTGGAACTAATTTATTTCTTAATCCCTTCAAAAGCATTTTCGACATCATCTGTCCAAGAGAAAGGATGATATTGCTTAAGAAAATTATGAATTGGTTTAACCATCATAGTAAAATCTGGGAAAAACCTACGGACAAAGTTAGTAACCCCCATAAAATCTTGAATTTCTTTCTTAGAAGTGGGAGAAGGAAGGTTAAGGATGGAAACAACCCTTTCAGGATCAATGTTTATGTCTAAATCGGAGACGATGTGTCCCAAGAGTTTTCCCTCGGTAACACCAAAAATGGACTTGGAAGGATTTAGAGAAATGCCAAATTTCCTACATCGCATGAGAACTTTTCTCAAATGACCAAAATGATCTGATCGTATTTTAGAGTATATTGTTATGTCATCAAGGTAAATCTGAATGATTTTACCGATCAAATCATCAAAAGCTAATTGCATAGCTATTTTAAAGGTGGCACTTGCATTAGATAAACCAAAAGGAATACGCTCATAATCAAAGGTACCCCAACAAGTAATAAAGGTGGTTTTATATTTATCTGCCCTTTTTACCTTGATTTGATTGTAACCCGAAAAACCGTCAAGTAAGGACATCATTTGCGACCCTAAAAATTGTTGCAAAATCATTTCCATGTTAGGGAGAGAGAAGTGATATTTTATGCTAACTCGGTTTAATGCACGAAAATCAACACATAATCTGATCTGACCGGTTGTTTTCCGAACAGGAACCAGATTTGAAACCCACTCAGAATACTTTACTGGAAAGATGATTCCATCCTTCAAGAGATTTTCCAACTCCTTTCGAATAGTCACTTCTACTGCAAGGTTAATAGGTCTTTGTTTCTGCCTGACTGGTTTTACAATTTCCTAAATGGGCATGGCATGCTATATAATACCAAGATCAAAACCATGAATATCCTCGTAATACCAAGCAAAAACATCTTGAAATTCACCAAGAAGCTTGGCAAACTTTGCGTTCTCTTCATCTGAACATTTGGCACCTATTTTAACATTCTTTGGGGTCTTAGGTGTTCCAATGTTCAAGGAGATGGTTTCACCCACCTTAATTTTCGACTCTTCTTCCTTCTATTTCTCCTTATTGCCTACATCACTTGAAGAAAATGAACTCTCTAGAGGAGTCAAGCCTTTAGGAATATTTTTATCTTCTATGAATATAATTTCACTAGGCTTAAAAGGTTCATTTTGGATAAAAGCACAAATGCTCTCATCATTAGGCAAGACCTGCCAAGATGCTATATTGTCGAGGATATGTTGACGATACATAGATTGGAAAGTGTAATCAGGTCTATGTGGCAGAAGTTGTCAAGTAGGAGAAGCCGCAAAACTAGCTAACCGATCAGCCATTGTGTTTAGTTTCATCTTTACGTGAGTGATGTTGAAATATAATAGGTTCGAGATAAGAGCCCAAACAATTTGGGTGTATCATTTCATCAACTTATTGCTAGGGGAATAAATCTTACGTACAAGGTTAACAACAAGCTTAGAATCCCCAAAAATTGAAAGGTGACCACAGCCAAGATTATAGGCATTTTCAATTCCTAATAATAGAGCTTCAAAATTAGTGACATTGTTTGTGCAGGCAAACTCCAACCTATAAGAAAAATTATGGATTTTTCCTACAAGAGAAATTAAGAAAACACTAGCTCCATTACCTTCATTAGAGCATGAACCATCAAAGTGCATGTGCCACATACCATCATCTAAATTTATTTGTTCCAAAGGAATATTATCCTCCTTAGCAAAGATGGAATACACTCATAGGTCTTCTTCAACATAGCTTACATTAGGTTGTGGGACACTCTCTATGTAAGGTGATATCATTCCTTCTCTAAGGACTAGAATGTTTTTTTCATTTCGAGGAACGGATAAATGTGTTCCTTCGAGTGAGAGGTATCCACCTGTTAAGGCTTGCCAATATCTTCCCAGGATAATTGAGTAATTGCTTACAGGCATATCAATCACATGAATGTTGAGGGTCATCCTTATTTCAGGATGAGCGCACAAAACTAAGGTCACATATTTAACCTCACCTATGGTCTTTTGTTGAATATTATTATAAGAAATCATGTTTTTGGCATTTTCTCCTATACAAGACAAGCCTAGTTCTTCCATAATAATATTCGACATCACACTAGGGCCTAAACCACCATCAATGAGGCAACAATGGGAAATTTTGTTCATGATCTTTACAGAAATGTAAAAAGGGGGGTTTTTTACAGGGTATCTAAAGTTATGTATACCTACTTTATTTACAGAAGAATCCTCTTCATCTATTTCTTCAGAAATATTGGCTACAATAAAAGATTTTCCTTCCATGAATTGTTTCAGATGCATCTTTTGTTAAGGGACGGCAACCATGTCTAGGAGGGTTGCATTTTCTTTGATGTTGGATAATTGATTCAAGATATTGTATTTATAAGAGGGGAGAGGGGGAGTGATTCTTTGACTCTTAGGAATTTTAGGAACCTGGGGCGCAACAGTGGTTGAGGACGAGCTTGGGCTAGAATAACTGCGGGGAGGATCAATTTTTCCTTTGGGAGCATAGGCTTTGTTTCTAGTATTGATAACCATACCATCCTCTGGCTCTGCAAAGTCTAGGACATCGATTGTAGCTTTTGGTTTCTTACCAAAGATATTATCTCTGGCACTCTTCTTTACCTCACATGTAGTTTCTTCATGGTCTTCCTCACAAAAGTTACACCAACTTTGAGGTAGGATAGTCTTAGGCTGAAGATTGTTCTCAACCAGGTTTTTAAAAGGGGCTGTGGAAGAGGATGAAGCTCCATGGGTGAGAGGGAAGACNTTCCTCTCAAATGCTATCATACTATTGTTCATTTCTTGTACTAGCCATAAGAGAGTGGACATATATGTCTGTCTGACTGATTCTCTCTGGGGAAGACTAGTTCTTTCAAGTTGTTCTTCATACTATGAACAAGTATGTAGAGAGGAACCGATAATATCAATAGCTTTTTCCTCAAGCCTATGGCGGTAGGTAGAAGGAAATACATGAACGTGGCTTGGTTCTGGGGGCAGATAAGTTCAGGGATTTGATTGTACAATTTGGTGAAACATAAGTTAAAAGACTTGATAGTCTCATCCTCATTGTAAGTAACATTATTGTATTCCCTCAACTTCTCGGCTGGGATTTTAGATTGCCCATAAGTGGATTTGATCCAGTATATTAACTTGTCCCAAGTAGACAATATCTTAGGAGGAAGGTCAAAGAAGTCAGTTGTAGCCTTTCCTTCCAAGAAATTAACAAACAAGTGCATGCAAGTGTCAATGTCATTAGCCTCTATGTTATGACAAGCATTAGAAAATGCCACTAGGTGTTCATTGGTGCTGACAATGTTATTCCCTGAAAACTTAGGCAAATGTTCTTTAAACTTCAGCAGTGGATGAGTAGAAGGTGCTAAGTTAAGAGGAGGGGACACATGCCATGGTGTGTTTGTGGCATCTTCTTCGAACTGAAAGAGCCCATACTTTCTAATGACTTTGGTGGGGTTTTCAGTAGATTGGACCAGGATATGGTGGTTGTACAAGCTACTAATCACTGAAGATGATGAATATTGAGAAGATGAAGCACTTCCAGTGCCACCATAACCACCACTAGATGCCATCTTGTGGAATATAGGTGAGGAAAAGAAAAACGAGTTGGATGAATCAGATAAATTCCTTCTTAGAGAACTTTGTTGGACAGATAGAACTATGTTTCTTCTTCGTATTTCAACAATAGGACTAATTTCAAGTGACAAGCCTCTTCTTCTTCTAGAAGCACGAGAATCTAGAGACATGAAAGGAAGGCCAAAACTTGAAGAAAAACTAGGGTTACTATTGATTTCTAGGCTGTCTACGTCTAACTTCCAATTGTTCTTGAGCCCTAATATCTTGTTTAATTGTTGCCCAAGAATAGTGAAGCTTAGCACGGGTTCTGGGAGTGTCTAAAATAGTATGAAATAGATTCAAAGTAATGTTTGTCTGGTCTTGGAGACTGGGCTCGAGATTGGCCTGCCTTGCAACAGAAATAGTCATGAATAGAAAAATAGTCAAAGAATCAATAACAGAAAAAGAAAGGTGTACCGATGAAAATTGAGTATAAAAATTAACCAGAGAGATATTGAAGATCTCCCCAATATGGTACCAAATAAATGTTGAGGAAAATATATGAAATGATCTTACTCAAGCATTTTCATACTTTCCTTGGCTAAAGAAAAGTAGACGGGAATATCACCCTATGTTTATAGCCAACAGAAATAACATCCCAACTCACAAGTATTAATTACGAGTGCTTAGGCTAGTCTTTTATCAACAAAAATCTTGCTCGAAATTTACTTTTTATGTAATTTTCTGAATATAATAGTTGCTGAAATAAATGTAAGAATAGAAGTAAGGACACCAAGATGATAATCAAGACAATTTAGACATAAAGCAATCCTTTATTTCATCCCAATTCACGAAAGAGTCATTTTATTTACAAAATCTCATAAAAAAATCTTGGACCAAAGTCAAACTTAGACATCCCTGATGGAACATACAAAAGGACCTCCGATAGAAAACCAAAACTAAACTCTAAAAGTTGGATCAGCTTGCCATAGATTGTTGCCCACTCGACTCTGCACAATAGCCTTTATCAGTCATGAAAATTAATTCATAAACAAACAAGTCTACACTGATTATCAAAGATATATCAACACCTCTGAAAAATAAGTGTATGAATGATTTGATTTAACCATGAATATTGTTGTCTACAATAAGACCATGCTATCACAAAAGAGAATTAGGTTATGATGAATATATGAATGAATGAAAATTGAACTATATCAACATAAACTCAAAGAGAAAACCTTAGCATGCTTCTACCTCCATCCTCCTTGTTCCTCCCTTTCCCTTTGCTTTTAACAAGTCAGAATTGGTTGAAGTAGTTAAACCAACTCATTAGTTAATTTAATTAAAAGACTCAACTAACTTCCGTTACGGGGGAAGTAATAATCATAATAAGGGTCATAAATAAATAATAACTAGTAGGTGGGACCCCTTGTGACTCCCTTTAGTTCATAACCATCATAACAATCATAACATAACCATTAGTTAAGCAAACACACTTCCTTGTGTCTCCCATCAACATATTTACTTTTGGAAATTTTAGCTCATGAAATTGAAATTATTTCAAAAATAATACTCATATATCCAAAATAAAACCTATTGTCTAAATATCCTTGGAGTCAATTGTCATAAATCCACAGATAAAATAACAACTCAGAAGCCATATTTTCTTGTCTATGGTGCAACCATTTTTTAGTCTTTCTCTTTGATAGTAGCATAATAGGCCTTTGTTTTTAGTATTTATTTTAATAGCTCACTCCTACATGCATGATTGATTAGTAACATTCTTTTAGTTAACCATACATGACAACTCTTTTAAAATATGAAGTGGATTTTGGCTCAACAATATATCCTACTCATGCAATCCAATCCATACAATTTGTTTTACCATTTATCACTAAGCAGGGGGTGAAAAAGGGTTCTGGGATATGTGAGGGGGTTGTATTGAGAGAAAATATGATATATTGATGGGGGGAAAAAACATGGTTACTACTCAATGAAAACAACAATCAATTGAAAATCCAACCAAGACAACATCACTATAATCCACACCAGTCACTGTCAATTTCAACTGCCTTAACACCAACATTATCCTTACTGTAATTAATATCATAACAGGGAGTGGAAAAATGAAACGGGAAGATGAGGGGATTTGTAATTTGCGGAAAATGAAAATCATGGAAAGGAAAAACGATTATTGTTCATGAAATTAATTGAGTGGTCCATAAAGCTTTCTGCGAAAAAGGTGCATCAACCATCATTCATTTGACCAAATAACAATTCATGTGCATTTAACTAGTTCTCTATTCATAATCCAATACCCAACACAGTATCACCACAAGACAGTATGCATTCCACACAATTTGTAAGGGATTCTGCTCCTTTCATTTACTTTTCTTTGCATTTCATAACAATTTCCAAACAATACCCATTTCCAATCTGTAACCATTCAAAATCACCCACTACCTATAATCAACAAATATACCCCAATTCATATTTCCAAAAATAAAAAATGAAGTCACGGTATCATCGCCATCGGGTCTGTCATTTGAATGCAATGACCTTTTTTAAATAGGTAAAGATAGACACCCAAAAAACTAGATCACATTGCCAAAATGAAATTGACAACTAAACAGACAAAAGCTACCAACCACCACAAGATATGCGTCGAATAATTCCATCATACAAGTGTAAATCCATCACTGTGCAATCCCAATCGAATGTGACTGAAAAAAAACTAGGCTACCCAGTCAACAGAAGAGGTACTAATAGCAAGCTTGTATCAACAAATGATCAGGTTGCAACCAATAGTGCTCAAGATTCTATGGGTAACTCTGAGTGTGAGCACCCAAGCCATATATGATATACACAGTGCATAGCCAACAAAAACAATGAGGCAACATCTCCATTAAAAGAAAACAATATGCATCCATTGCAATAATACATCCATCATGCCGAGCCATCGATTAAATACAATATTGATGGGATCTTATGACATTGTAGTCAACTATGTTGCGCAAACCCAAGATTACACAATCAAACAAATTAAAGGATGTAGTGGAAATATATCTATAGTGATCCAGCTCAAGGTCATTTGCCCCAAAGAAGAACACAGTTATCAGTATAAGGAGGGTGACTATCCATCTGAAAGTGCAATTTAGCAATGTAGGGATTATCATTTTATCACAGAGGCAGTAACCAAATGTCAAAACAATACGATTTCTATATGGCCAATAGGATGAGTCTGTATCCAAAATAGTCGACCATACATTCCATTTGCAATAAACCATAACAACTTAGACAGGCCCGACAATATTCCAATGAAACCCCAGGATGGAGGGCTAAGGGTTTGCTCGGTAACCATCACAGGAAGAACAGAGCCAACTTCTCGCAATAGTGAAAACTTTGAGGCCAAAGGTGTACACATAAGGAGGGATATGCTTTGTTTGTGGATAGGAAACAATTCTATAGAAGGGGCCATAATAGGAGGTGAGGCTTTATCTTGGCGTGGTAGTGTTATTTTCATGCAAGATATAACCCCCATGCCCTTCGCTCAACAACTACCACACAAAGGAGAAAACAGTTCCAAGTAAGAACATGAAACTCACTTTGCGACCTCTAGTGGTGAGAAACAACCAACTACACACATGTACAATGTGTGGTGACACGAACGCTTAAATCATTAAACCCCATAAAAACCCACAGACTGGATACAACAATGCAAAAGCGTGAAAATAGCTCACCAAGAACAACAAGGATCTTCTAAGTAAATCAGCTAAGATAACAGGAATCTCTTGTGACTTCCAACACCCAAGATAACTGGTAATGCTATGACCTCAATACCATTGCAAAGTGAATCATCCCTACTTCATCACAAAACCATTTACACAGTCACAATAATCAAGGAAAGCATAGAGGATACACTTCAGCCAAAATCCATTTCATAACCAGAGTAGATTCATGAAGGGCTAAAAAAAGAATGTACCTATAATCAAATCTCTTTAAAATGTGACTTAGCCAAGCAGTTCCTCACTGCTAAAAAATTGGAGCATAACCACAACAGTGATGTTTGGAAGATGGCCTGACTAGGGTGGCATCCAGTGGTAGGGGTGAAAATGATCTGCAGTAAATGCACACCACTTACCTATTGCCAGTTCATTCAATTCTTAGTATGTGTCAGTTACTAATAAAACAATCATCCACCTTGAGCCATCAACCTCTAATGTCAAAGAGCGCCACCCATATCACATTTTACCACTTTTAATATGTAGAAACAAATACCAACTATGCTATATACAACTTCCATAACTCGTATGACTATCCTATGTTAGCTAGGATTTTCCACAAATTTTTTAAAACATATAGTATATCATGTTAGCATAGGGCAGTTTCTTCCTTAGTTTATTTTCTTTCGTTGTTGCTAACATGTGTTCATTGCAGATGTCACAAGAATAGTCAACAATGATAACTGTGAACAATTCGGTGTTACTTGATCTTGGGACAGCAAGGGAGCCCTGTCTAATATGCTTGCTCCATTATCCATTAAAATAAGATATCATCAACTATGAAAGTAGTGTTGAGCAGTAACATAACATTGAATAATTATCAGACTCTTTCCAATCTACGAGGGGTCCCACCTACTAGTATTATTTATCTTTTATAATAATAGGCTTTAGCAACACTTTGCGGGCCAAACTTCGTTGCGAATTTAATCGTCAACACCCATGTCGAATGAAGAAGCCCTAATTGACCAAGATTCAGATATGTTCGACACTAAAATCACCATTTTTCCCATCTCCATGTCCAAAGATAATCTATCTGATAATGTAGGGAAGCATATACCCTTCCTTGAAGCAATACAAGCCACTATAGTCCCTTAGGTTGTCGAGGTTGCATTCCCTTTTCCTGATTTCATAGGTTGGTGCGCAGAGCAGTATTCATAGGAAGAGATATTTATCATCAATAAATAAGGGTGTGAGGTCATGTGTAGAGTAGAGAGTCTATCAATTCGAGGTTCCCTTGGAATACCAAAGTGTTTCTCCGTAGTGTCTAAGCCATTTGAGGAAGAAAAAATAATTAGGGTTTATAGGGAGTGTCCATCATAAGTCAAAGATCTAGTTTTACAGACAATTGTCAAACCAAAGCATTTTTCAGAAATTTTGTCTTTGCCAATGAGTGTGAGTATCATGGTTATTGAGGTCAAATGGGTATGTTCTCTGTTGTGTCAAATTTTTGGTCTAGATAATGAAAAGCATGTGGTTGAGGTCATCTTGGGTTTCCTATTAGCATTCTTTCAGTCAGAGTCAAGTCCGTCAGTTTGTGTCAGTTTGGATACATTCATATCTGATAATATCCACAAACATTTAGTGAATTTTCAATCACTAAGACATTTTAGGTATTACACACACTTGTTGAATATTTTCCTGAAAACAAATAAGAAAGAATTTCCTCAAGAAGCATTCATATCAACTGAATGTAAGAGTATCACATTGTTTATCTTCATCAACAAATTCATGTCCAGGGTTTACAGTTTTATTTTCAACACCATCCTATCAAGAGTCCTGGATGACATGAGGAGATATTTATAGCCAAATCTAGAAAACAGAGTGGGGAACTGGGTATTGTTCATGCCTTCAACGGTGGTCTGGGTTTATGGTTATCATGAATCCCCCTATCTTCTGCCTATTTTTCTAACACCCAAAGTATTTTCCCTTGAATTCATCAGGCAAAGAATCATATCAGAGATAGAGCATTTCCTGAAATTGCACAAAGCCTCCAACCTCAAATTCCCTTTCATCATTGGACCTTTCATTGTCAAGACTAGATCAAGCTTACCTTGGATCTAGAAAAATCTCAAAGAGTTTGGATTTGCACAACTATAGGGAAGAATATATGGTCCACATTAGATCATATCCAAGAGAAGATTGATGAACAAACATGCCCCTTATGAGCATGAACATGTTGAGGGTTTTGACAAATTAGCAAATATGGAAGTCTGTGTTGATATGGAAGCAATTTTGCAAACAAATCAAACACAACAAGTGGAGGCAACCCTGCAAAAAGATCAAACACAACAAACTCCTCAAAAGCTAATAGTTAAACTTCCCAAAGTAAGTGTTTACAACAAGAGAAGTAGTTCAGAGGCCCTAGGCACCAGTGATCAATAAAATTCCCCTACGAAGATGAAGATCACACAATCCCCACAGATAGTGGATCTAGAGGAGGAAGAGCCTAAAGAACAAGTGAATATGAATATGGTGGAGAGTGGCACCAACACTGTAGAGGTTGAGAAAGGAAGCAAGCTCAAAAGTGAACGCAGCTCAAGAACTTTCAGCAGCAAAAAACACATCTTTGATAAGACATTTGGAGCAACTTATCAATCTAAAGAAGATCTCACAAAACAATATGTTGAGAAAGGAAACTTGGATATGGGTGAAATGAGGGAGTTAGTCCCTAAAGTGGAAAATATTTATCAACACAAGTATTCTCTATTCACAGTAAGACATATAGAGAAGAGAAACTTTAATATAGCAATTGCATACGAAGACAAGGTATCTGAGATCAAGGTAAAGTATGAAAACATCAGTGCTCCAGAAAAAGTAAAATTCCACAGGAATACCAATGATATGTTGTATTCATATTATTTGGGTTTAAGATTGAAGAATTCAAAACTGTCATCCTATGAAATAGAGTTGGAAGGGAAGTTGAGGCAAGAAAAGGCATCCAACAGATCTTGGCAAACTCAGGTTAAGAGGATAGAATTTGAAGGCCCTCAAGGGGTGAAATCCTCATTAGATGAAAAGGACAAGCTTATTCAAAGATTAAAGAAAAAAATGAAAATGTCTGCAATAGAGCATCCACAAACAGAAAATCTTGTTTCTCTAGAACAAGAAAAAGAAAAATTTCGACAAGAGGCATTGAACTACCAGGATAGGGTATTACGACTATAAAAATAAAAGGTGATTGGACACAACGATAGATAGAACTACTAAACATGGTTGTAGTTGTACCTCCTACTACAGAAGTTTCTCCAAGCACTGAAGGACTTGTTCAGACTATGTGACAAGTAAGCCTAAAGGTGGGAGAAATAAAGGGGTTAAAGGGAGACACAGAGAAATTGAAATAGGAAATCTAAGCAAAGGATGAAAGGATGGCTCAATTTCAAAAGGAGAATCAATTTCTGCAAGAGAAGATAGACAAGTTGAAAATAAGATTGAGGGGCAAAGGATTGTTGAAAGGAGCCAAACACATTATCTGGGATTCTATAGATGCTGAGGCTGCCAATTTTAGAGTGTATTTAAACTTCATCAATGATAAAGATAGCATGGCCATCATAGACAGAAGCAGGTGCACTGTTGTAAATGAGACCCTAGCAAAGAAACCATTAGAGTGGACCCAAAATTCCATAAACCTGCTAAACTCCATCCCTACTACATAACTTCAAACCATTGGTGTCAAATATAGAAGTACACTGATCATATAGGCTAGAAGGGTCATTTCCAAACATAACCTACTAAAATCAGTCCAAATTAAGGCCATACAGATGGAGCAAAGTGTACAGGAATTCAAGGATATGTTTGAAGAGTTGTTCATTAAAGGCCTCCCACCATTTTGGGATGGAAAAGGAAAAGTATATGATCAGGAGGAATAAAACTCTCACCTTACGCAATGTAGAATGGATCACTCCAAGTTTGAAATCCTCGAGGAAAAATTGAAAGGAGAAACCCTGGTTGAACATTTGATTACAGATTTTGAGATTTTGAATCAGTTCAAAAAAGTGAAGATTGGACTACCAGTCATGACATATGCCTCTTGCATTGACTTGGAGATCCTAATCAAAGAAATGATGGACTATGATATCCCTTATGACTTGCAATGGAAGGAGATATGTGGTTGGGTAAAACAAAGTGCAGTTTTCCAGGATCTAGCAGATGATGTCCAAGTGTCGCCGAATATGGAAGATCAGACAGAAGACCAAAACAGAACAAGTGGCAAAAGAAGAATCTGAAGCTTTAGAGGAATCGGAAGTTGGATCATAAAACATTCTTTTGTTAATGATTGTAATCGGTTCCCATACAAAAATTGTCTGTTGTACTTATTGTAATCAGTTTTAGAAGATGAAACGTTTCAGTTCAGATATTGTAATTGGTTTCTAACTGAAGGAACTCAAATTGTATAAATATTATAAGTTCCAAATGTATTAATGTTGGCAGAAGTGCAAGGGCACCTTTTTAGTTGTTCGGAACTCAATTGTAATTTTCTAGAGCTGAATTGAATACATATGCAGAAGCCTTTGAAGTCTCTATGAAAAGATTCTAATGGTGGTGATATGAGTTTTGTCTTCTCTCCTTGTATGTATTTCCCATGTTTCTAATTTCATTCACATTGTCTTCTGTTTAAATTGAATAGTTTAAAGGCCCAAAATTCCTCTTATGATGATCTTGGCTTAAGCAATTTAAATTGTGTTAAGTTCTTCCTAACTAATTTAGAATTCATTTCATTAATTCTTTGATGTAGTTACCTTTTCTCTTCTTCTTCTTACACTCTACAAACTACAATTTATAACTCATATTCATCACCTCACTTAGCCTTTATCCTCTGGAGAGTCCTACTAGCTAGTCAATGTTTTCATTCATTTTCAGAATATTGACTGCATAGCCCTAAGTGTCCCTCCCCTTCGTTGCGAGAAAATTTATAATAACCCCCCAAAACAACAAGCCTAGCCATTGATTGATAACAAAACACCAAGTGACACGAGAGAGCCCTCTTTGAGTTGAGTAGGCTAGTACCTAGCTTTAAAGTTGGTTTGTAGGTTACCTCTGTTATTTGTTTATCAGCCAAACAAATTTATAGAGTGCTAACATGCTTAATTTCTTTGAATAGGCTTAGACCCTTATTAGAATTTATAATTGATAAATTACTCATTAATTATTTGTATATGATAAGGTCTAAATATTTTCAAGGTTTAAAATAATTCCTTCATGGTTTTCTAGGCCACCTAGATTCATTGACGCGATTTTATTTACGTGACATGCCCTTCAAGACACACTCTGTAGTTTTCCAGGAACATTCCCTTGACTGGTTTTGGAAGTTTTCCAACCCTTGTATTTAGCACTCCATTCAGGTGACCTTGTGAGTGACTAAGGGCTTCTAAGGAATAAGGAATCTGCCTTATTGCGCGCCCTTTAGAATATTCGTGAGAGATTATCTCAGTCTTCCCTCACGACATTGTGGAACTCTCGAACTAGGTAATCGTTAACCTAGAATTCGAGCCATGACGGGAGTGCTAGTAGACTGTGATAGGGACGCTGCCACACCTCTCCCTCAGTATCTATTTTATGTGCATGGCCCCTTTACTCTTTATGTGAGTTAGATTAGCAAGCATTCATTATCCTACATTCATTAACAAAACACTATCACTGATCCATATACATAATCATACTATAATCGATCATATGTCACATATGCATAAAATAATACTCAAACCAATACAGTCCACTCCTTGACTCAATCCAGAGTCCAAGGAGGTCCATTGATGCTAGTGACATCCCAAAACTAACACGTTTCCTTCACACTCATGTAAACTTGTCAATAACATTTGTCAATACATACATATATATATAT
>JASDQU010192415.1:0-11902 GCA_032191745.1 Picea mariana | reverse complement strand
ATTGGGTGAACCACATTAAATATGGTGTCTATGTGCCATGATGTGTTTGTTGTTTTGTTTATTGCACGCATATGATATATGTTTGATCTTCTGAATAGGTTACATGTTCTTATGTTTCTGCACACATGATATAACATATAATGAAAAAATTATTGTAAAATGGTCATAAGGACTTCCTCCCATCCCTTCATCACTGTGGAAACCTATTTCCTATAGTTCCCATATATACCTCAGGTGAGACATCACCTTCTTGTGGTTTATTCCAAAAGGGATGGTAGTTGAGGGTTTTGTTGGTGAATTCATGTTGAACCCTGGGTCTTCCCACTTCACGCAAACAACCTTCTAGCACACATTTTGTTAAGAGATATCATGGCATCGATATTATTCATATGAATTTCATGTCATATGAATAACATATGAGATAAAAGTATGATTTGTTTGTTTCCCACATTTTCTAAGATTGTCTGGATGGTTATAAGGAATCAAAAATAGTTTGATCTTATTGTTATTGTAACTATTTTTTATGATTTGGTAAATGAGATCAAAGGGATCACTCTCATATCTATACTTAGGTATGTTTATATATATTTATCTACTTTGTAATGTAATGCGAACAATAAATGAATTTATTGAAATCAAGTTGTGGAACGATCCCTATGAGTTTTTTTCCATTGTTATAAAACGATGTGTATGAACTTATGCATGCTTTCTAGATGGAATGATTTTTTCTTTAATACAAGTTCCATTTATGTTTAATGGATTTTTTTTAATCACATTACTATAAGTATGTATTTCGCTACGAGTTGGCAAGGTCCCACCAACCTAAGATGCATAGATAGCTTGTATTTTATTTTCTTAGCTTAGTTTGTCATCTTAATTCGATTTTTCATTGTAGAGACTTGGTTGTAATCTATAGTATTATGTGTTAGAATTTGCATTTAGTTTGAATTACTTTGTTAGTAGTAAACTTGTAGCTTGTCTCATATTTAGAAACACTAATGCTTACTTTACTTCTCATTTGATATATTTTCTTGATTCCAATTTCCATTTAGTTTGATATTTCAATCGTTGTGTTTCTTTCATGCCAATGAAATTTAAATAATTTTGGATTCCTATAGTTATTCAAACCCTTTAAGAAATAAACTTGTCACTATTATAAGTATAGGAACACTTAAAGTGAAAGATAGTACTTCAATCCCTTTGTAAAGAGCAGGTCTTAATAGGCTAATAATTGGTTTTATTATTATCTTTACTACTTTTCTCTCAGTAAATGAATACTTTTATATGAATGAAAAGATTGTATTCAAGTCATAATTGCACAAAGATAAGTAATCTGGATGCAAAGCACATAGTTACCAACAAAGACTTGTTATACTTAACATATGAATTTGCATATTTAGTTTACGTGCTTGATTTAGTTTATAGATTCCATTCCTTACCTTTCTAAGCTCATAATTTTAGGATTAGATCAGTGGCATTTGAAAGAGTTCAACTCATGTTTTGTTGACTAATTTTGAATGATAGATTGAATGGTATCTTACCTCTTCATTTCATGTTTCTCAAGTTAAGATACAGTAATTAGAATTCATTAGTTTGACTAGTTAATCATCTCTCAAAGTGCATGAAAACTTAGTTCTCCAGTGAAAGATTGCAACACATGCCATTAATGAAACCCAAACTAATGAACATTGTTCATAGGCTTTATTTTTGGTTTTTAGTATTTTGATTCCCTCATACATTGAAATATTAAGTATTCCATTATTTAAAAATACCTCTTTAGAAACATACCTATTCATAAAACACACATATTAACATACTTTATAGTGCCCTTGTTCATTTGATATAAATATGTGAATGCAAGATTAAGGTGTCCAAGATTTAATTTTGTTTCCTTGGACTGCTTTGTGATTTAAATACACTTTTTATTTTTGGATTGATACTTTGACTATACAGGCTTCACCATTTATCCTACACATACTATGTTTATGGCTCAAAAATCTACCTCTCAGACTGACAACAGAGTTTATTAAATGACAAATAAATAACCTAAATTTTTTGGTGTCGTTGTCGGGGAGATGTTAAAAGGTAAACGATAGAAGGATAGTTTTTTTAATTTGTTGTTTTCATTTTATTTTTCACTTCATTGCATATTTTGTGGAGACAAAGACGGTAAGATGCAAAGGTTACCTCGCTTCAAAATCTATGAAAGGGTTCTATCCTCTCACATTCACTTTACTAATACTTCCCAAACACTTTTCTTTCATGTAGTTAAATAATCATTAGGCCTAGAGATAACAAAGGTGGGTTCCTTAAGACAACTAGTAATATTCTAGGTGATTTGTTTGGTAATACTAGGACACCCCTACTAATACAGTTGAACTATATACATGAAATTATTCTCAGGAGGAAAAAATTTTGTAGCAAAAGTGACTCCAGAACTAACCATACCGCAATCTGAAACTATTGTCTAGAAGGTGTAGGGAGAACAAGAAATATCAAACATAGAATATATAGATAGAAATATTGGTGAGCTCATTCCATCCATTGACCCAATGCTAAATTATGATGCCATCCCATAACACATTACCAATCTCTCCAAACTATCACAGAATGTGGTCATATCATAGATTGAATCTCCAACTATAGAAGGGATACCATAATCACACATTGGGGATAATTTTGCCTATCAAAATCCAATTGTTGAGGCACCCTTCTCACCAAATTGGGACACAAACAAAGCTAATTAGTTTCATATTTTTTTCCAGCATGGCATACAAAGAAGAAAGGAATGTACAAGCAAAATGAGAGGAATCCTTTGGATTTCCCATCATTGACTTCACACCAAATGTGAATATGAATAACATTCCTTTGTCAGCATTGCCAAATTTCCGAGGTATAATTACTGAAGATATGGATGCATTTTTGTTTCAATTTGACATTCTGTGTCAAAGTTAAAATTATGTCGATCATGCCCAGAATTTGAAGTTATTTAATATAGCTTTGAAATATTATGCCTTAATATGGTTTATGGGACTTGGGGAATATACTATTAGATCTTTGGAATATATGAAAAATGATTTTCTTAAGAAATACCAAGATTATTGTAGAAATACAGACTCACATAATGATATATTTAAGATGCAACAATAAGAAGACGAAAGTCTCGAAGACTAGAGATTCCTATACAACTTTCAGAAGACTAAACAGAGTACATTAATTGATTATACAATCAAAACTATTTTTTTGAAAGGGATATGGGAAGAATATATAGAATTGCTTAATTTTATGGTTTTTGGTGATGTTTCTCACTTACCATTCACATAAATTTGTTATTTATGCAAGAGATATTCAAGAAGAAGAGATAAATATGGTAAGGGAGTGAGGGACACTTTTACAAGGGCTACTAAATTTGCTGGATGAGGAGTAATAAGGATTGAATTAATAAATTTATTAGAGAAATTTAAAACAAAAATCCTTGGCACTATTAGCTCACAATTATATACATTAAATATTAACAAGAAACAAGAAGAAGAAAACATAGCCTTAACTATTTTTTGTGATCAATGTAGAAAGTTGCATCCCTTAAGAGAGTGTCCATTAAATAATGTAAAGAATTGTGTTATTTTTTAAGATGATCATGACACATAAATTTTCCCCTCATTGCCAACTTCAAGCTATTTATCAAGGAAGCAATCGGACATCTGAGCCATCTTTTCAAGCTACACAAAAGAGGCCTTCGAAACCATGAGCACAAGGTATGTCACAAGACCCCTTGTTACAATTTTATGAATCTTATAATTATTATCCTCAATAATGAAGTGCCCATATTCCCTCGCATACATGGCCCCAACAACCTACTCAAAACCCTCCTTGGAAACAAATATGGCGAGGGAATGCTTATGGGAATTTGTCCCCACAACAATTTTCAATGCCTTATCCAACTTATACATAACATTCCTCACCTATGCCACCAACTTACCCTCCAATGCAAGCACAAATGAGTCTACCTCAACCAAAAATTCATTAACTACCACTGCAGTTACTATTACTTGCAAATAAAAACCCTACTAGACCAACACAATTGACTACTCAGTCGATCCCCAACCCAAATAATAGAATGACTAAGCTTATATGCAATGCGGATTTAAATACCTTTCCAACTTATTTGATCACTCTGGTACCATTTCAATATATACACCTGAGATATGGAAAGGTCCTTCAAAATAAGTATCATACCATTGTCATTGAAGAAGAACTCAAAGGGGATTAAACTCTTGACAAAACAACCAATGATGATCACCCTCAAGATACGATTGTTCCCACTACACAAAAATATTCTACTTTTCATTCAAAGAAACCTCAGGAAACCAAAATTCCTCCTTACCTAGAGAGGTCATCCTTAGAAAAACTTGTTGTTCGACCTGAGTTTGACTTAGAAACAAAACTAGGAAATGTTTGTGGGAAAATTCCCTTATTACAAGTAATAAAAGATGTACCTATTTATGAAAAACATATAAGGTAATTATGTATTAAAAATTCTATAATAAAAAGAAAATACCCCCATACAATTCAAGTTATAGTTCAATTAGCCAAGCTAATTACTGAAAGAACTATAATGGAGATGTTAATCCCGGAAACCCTGTAGTCGCTATTTATATCAACAATATTCCCATATAAACCACTCTAATTGACCCAGGGGCAGCAATGAATGTTATGAATTTTATGACTATGGAAATTTTACAATTCTATAGTATCTGACCTACACCCACAATGCTTGAAGTAGCTGATAGATCCCAAATTAAGCTTGTTGTTGTTTTATATGATGTCATTGTAACCTTAGACTCATGGAAATACCCCGTGGATTTATTGGTTATTCAAACCAATATTACCATGGATTGTCACCCCTTGATCCTCATGAGACCTTGGATAGATAAAATTGTTTCCTTCATTGGATGTAGATCTGAAGAAATGACTATATCCAATGGGGCATCCATGAAGAATTTTTTCCTCTATCCACCAGTAAAACCAATAGTAGAAAAATCCTTGTGGGTAGAAAATCCTTATAAAGATGAAGAAATTGCACAACCCCTTTTAACCATTGAACAATCTAGCGGGTTGGAGGAACAAACAAAAGATAATTTACTAAACTAATTCCTCCCTACCACAGATTGTATGCAATATCCTGAATCATCTCCTATATGATCATGTTTTTAGTGATGACTTTTAGGAAAATTATGATCTGAAAAACTCATCATCCCTTCTTATATCAGCCATTAAATAGATTTTATACCCTTATAACATTCTTGTTGAATTAATGTTGGTTAAATTTTTAAACATCAACTCTAATCTTGAACAAAATCAACAGGAATGATTAATTCATATGTTACAACAATAGTTTAGTTCATTCGCATGGGACTACAAACAAATGCATGGAATTCATCCTGACACATGAATACATCATATATACACTCAAGAAAATTCTAAACCTATAAGGAAACCCCTCTTTAAAATATATTGTAAAATAATAATTGAAAAATGTGTTGAACGCCAAATTTATATACCCAATTTCTCATAGCAAGTGGGTTTTACCTCTTGTGATCGTACCAAAGAAAAATGGTAAATGGAGAATCTATGTTGATTTCCACAAGTTGAATAAATAAAAACTTGAGAGATTGTTTCCATTACCATTAATTGATCAGGTATTAGACACTCTCTTAGGTACACAATAATTTTATTTACTTGACAATGTTAGTAGATAGACCCAAATTTATATTGTTCTAGAGGATCAGGAAAAGACTACATTCAAGTGCTTATGGGGAAAATTTTCCTACAGAGTCTTACCATTTGGTTTATGCAATTCTCCCACCACATTCCAACAAGCAATATTGGGTATTTTTTATGATTTAATTGATGAATGTGTAGAAATATATATGTATTACTTTTCTATCTACTGTGATACGTTTAACGAAGCAATTGATAACCTCAAGAAAATTTTGATTATAAGTTGAGAACCTAACCTTTCATTGAGAAATGAAAAGTGTAGAATGTTATAAATAGAGGGCATTATCCTAGGTCATCACATTTCATGTGCTAGTATCAAAGTAGACCTAGCCAAAATAAAATTCATCATGGACCTTCCAACACCATGGTCACAAAAGTAGGTAATAATGTTTTAGGTCATGCTGGCTAATATATAATATTTATGGAAAATTTTACTAAAATAGCTACACATATGTTCAAATTGATTGTTAAAGATGTTGATTTTTCCTTTGACTCACATTGTCAAAATGATTTTGAGGTCTTGAAGGAAAAACTATCCACAACACTAGTACTTAGGGGACCAAATTGGTCCCTTCCTTTTCATATTTGTATGGATTCTTTGGATACGACCCTCAAAGTTGTCTTAGGGGAAAAGGCAAAAAATAAACGATTCTATTCCATCTATTTTATAAGAAAGAATATGACACCAATTGAATTCAATTATATCGTCATTGAAAAAGCATTCCTATTTGTTGTGTAAGCTATAAGACAATTTAGACATTAAATAAAAGGTTATGAAGTCTTTATCCATACTGATCATTATTCCATTCGATTCTTAATGAGTAAACCAATCACCAATGGTAATATTACTAGATGGTTGTTGCTGTTGCAGGAGTTTAATATCACTATTGTAGATAGGCCTTGGAAAGATAATTTAGTTTCATATTTCCCCTCCAAGATCCATAATGAAAGTGAAAATAGTCTTGTAGATGAATGTTTTCCTGACGAACATATATTTTTAGTTTATTCTAACTCTTATGGTTCATAAACATAGAAAATTATTTGGCCATAGGGATATTGTTGCAACACCTTTCTTCACAAGAGAAGCATAAATCGTCAATCTTAGTGATACTTACTCATGGATCGAGGGAGATCATTTTCGTATTGAACGAAACCTAATTATTAGAATATTTGTATGGGAAGACGAGATGTTCGATATCTTGTGATCCTGCCATAAAGATCCATGTGGAGGCCACTTTGATGATAAAAGGACCGCTTACAATGTAATTCATCAGGGGTACTACTAGAAAACTCTCTTATAATATGATAAAAAGTGTGTCAGGATTTGTGACAACTTCCAACAGATGGGAAGACCCATACAATCTCATGAGATGTCCTTGTATTTGTAGGTACTTATCAATCCCTTTGAAAGGTGGGATCTATACTTCATGAGACAAATCTCTCCTACATCAAGAAAAAAAAGGTATATTTTAGTTTGTAGTGATTACATCACTAAATGGGTAGAAGAAAAATATCTTTACCAAGCTAGTGAAAAATCAGTAGTAGATTTTATTTTTGAGGATATTTTTACCTGTTTTGGTGTCCCAAGAGATATTGTGATAGGTCATGGAGTGTAGTTCACGTCAAAATTGGTGAAATCCATTACCCAGTAGTACGAGATAAATTATTGCAACTCCTTTCCATACCACTCATCGGCTAACACACAAGTAGAGTCCACCAACAAAGTGTTAGAGTCCATTTTGAACAAGATCGTACATTTGTATCATAAGGACTAGGAATATAGAGTTCCAAAGAAACTTTGGGCTTACATAATCACATGGAGAAGCACCACAGGATTCACACCTTACGATTTAGTGTGCAACAAGTACGTTCTCCTTGCATTTTAGTTCCAAGTAAGAACCTTCATAAAAACCGTGCAGTTGGGTATAGACTTATCATATGCTCAGAAACAAAGGGTGGAACAACTGAATGAGTTGGATGAAATTTGATAAGATTCCATTCAACATACCATTATTTTATAGGAACAACAATCTAGGTGGCATGAAAAATTCATTAGAAAGAAGCTCTTCAAACTAGGTGTCTGGGTCGTCCTCCTCAAATCTAGATTCAAAACATTCAAGGGTATGCTCACTACATGTTGGTTGGGGATATATGAGGTCAAGAATGTATTTGATAATGGATTGGTGAGAAGTAAAACAATTGATGAAGATCAGATTCCCTTTTTGGTAAATGATCATAGGTTGATACTATATCATAAACCCATGTTCAAGAAAAATTGTGTTCATGACATGTTGCATTAGTCAGAAATGGAGGTTGTGAATATAGGGCCTCTTTCCCCCTCTCTAACCTCTACTTGCATTTTTCTTCCAAATTTGTGTGTTTGTGTGTATGTGTGTGTGTGTGTGTGTGTATGTGTGTGTGTGTGTATGTGTGTGTGTGTACACATGTAAAAATAAAAATAGAAAAAAAGTAAATATAAAATCAGTCTAGTTATGAAAATCATCTTGTTGGCATAGCTAGACATGGGATTTCTCAAAACTTAGGTTACTAGCAACCAAGTCCACAATAGAATTTGGCATACCGTTGTTGGATATGTCTTTTATTATTCAAATGATTATGTTTTACTCTCATTTTAAATGGCGGGGGATTCATTAAGTCCCTCCTTATGAAAAACTTTACCCCATTGACTTCAACACATTATATGGGGTGAGGGTTGGAGATATTTATAGTACCTAGATGCTTGCTTGTAGTAATGGTATGTTTTATTGCCGAGGATAGTGGGGATTCCTTAATGATCCCTCTTTTTCATATCTTCCAGGTGACTCAAATTCATCTCATCTATTTGTTCCTATCAATATGTACTATCGAACCTTGGAACTCATTGGCATTAATGATGAGTAGTCTCGGATTAGTTAACAACATTCATTATTGGTTGGTAATCCAATGATTTATCTCTATGTTAAAATTAAGCAAAATCATTCACATAGACATAATTGTGCCAGGATTTGGGTTTCAATGAATATTATTCGGTTCATGATTCTAACAAAAATTTTCAATGTGTGAATAAAAAGGGAATGATATGCAGTGCAACTAGTACAGAATGGTTGTTTCAAAAAGAGGGGGTTATCTACTTCTTTGAAAAATATTTTTTTAAGGGATCAGATATCCTCCTCATAAAAATGCTTGAGGCATAGTTTTTTTTTATCTCTCCACCTCCTTGCTTCATTATTCCTACTACGGTTATTTTGGTTCTCACAATCCTTGACACTATAATGATCTAATCTTATTTTAGTAGCAAATGTAACTTGCTGAAAAAATACCACCAACACTAATTTATCATTACATGGTTTTAGTTCAACTCCATCATTTTTACTATGAATAATCTTAGATTTCCTAAATTTTCAAAGAGTTAAAACATGTAAAAACATTGAATTTCACTCATCTCTATTCAGAACAACATCAAGAAATCCGTATCAGTAGTATAATTGACTCCATAAGATTCAACTTTCTTTAGTCGGTAGCATTTTTTGAATTTCAAGGATTTTGTCCATTCTATTACAGGAAGACCTATAACTTCAGTTTTTATATTTGTTGAGAAAATTTGGGATAGTGGTAGGTCTTCACTTATCAATCCATAGGTTTGTAAGTACCATATTCACTTAACATATATCCTAGATCAACTTAGAGAACCTACCATTATACTATCTTCAATAGAAAAGCTTCATAATTATTTTGTTCATTACTCTCTTGAGCTTCAAAATCCTTTTTCACAATGTTCAGACCCACCATGAACATATGTAAGTATGGAGGACTAAAACAATTCTAAGGTGAACATGTTTTTAAATTCAACACTCTTATGCTTGCTTTTTTACCCCTATCCCTCTTTCCTACCTTTATACTACATTCATTTCATCCACTCTTATTATTTGATTGTTACTTCATATCCTAAACCTTGATACCCTTACCCTCCCATTATACACTCATATGCCACACTCCCTTAGCATCTAAATTGTGTTTTATCTATATGGCATATTACCCATTAAATTTGTTTATATTGTTCTACATGATGACATCCCATTACCTATTACCTATCAAGCTTATGGAATCCCTCATATCTTTACACATGTCTCCATGATGACACTTCAATAATCGATCATCATTACCCATTAAAATCTCCATATACAAGTTATGATCATCCCCTCATCATACAAACAATGATGATCGTTCCATAATTACCCATGAAATTGCATGAAAATCATTTCTATATTTCACTATGGGGACTCATTTGGAATCTCCGAAGGGATTCCAAATGATCTACATGCATATCATTCAAAACTAAATTGTATGCACCCTCAAAACCACTAATCATTCAAACCCATCACCCATCTGACCTTTCGTTTCATAGTTGAAAAGAATGAAAGTAGGGTTTTATCTCTGATCAGTGACTATGGTAATAATGGTGGTTAATTGTCATGAACCAATGTCTATGTGTGATCTATAATCTCTACCAAAATACAATGCATGTAAAAAATAAATAAGGGCAGTAGGGTGGCACAATATTCTTTACTAAGTTCCAGGGTTTCGATGATCGGGTGACACTCCATTTCACTAATGGTTTCAATGGATGCATATTCCAAATAGGGGGATTGGTAATTTAAATATCATATAATTATCTCGTGCCACTGGTCTGCCGAGGAAAGGGGCGAAGTGGTTCAAAAACAAGCTTGTGGAGCACAACACCTATAATTGATTCTTGGAGACAGTATACCAGAATGTGAATTGAGCCAAAGGGATACATCAACCCTGGCTTAAAAATGAACTATGATAATTTTGAGAAAATATTTGACTTGTGAAGGATGACATACTCTCACCTTTCAGTATCATATTAGGATTTTTCTCCATTTTGAGTTGGGTGAATAATTTAATTTCCCCTATTACTTGTGGAAAAGTCTGGGTAAGATTTCAAGCCAAGTCAAATGAAATAGAAAAATTTCTCATAAATGTTTATATTATCACAACATGGTGAAAATGTTGATTGTAGAAGATTTGGCTAGTAGGCGTGATTCCTAGAATAATTTTGTGAGCCAAAACATGTTTAAATTGAAACAAGATGAAGTGGTGGCATAGGACCATGTAGAACATGGGGTTGATAGTGTTAAAAATTGTCTTGGTCTTGATGAAGACATTGGCTCCCCTGGAGATAACTGCTTCATTTATTATCTGAAAAACTCATGAAAAATAAATGTCATAAAGGATAGTCCAACAATCAATCCTTCTTTCATGACATATCCAACTCGTATATTCACTAGTAATATGGAAGACAGGGGAATTTACAAAACACTGAGGTTATAACCCATGTTCATCAAAAACATACATCAGAGTAATCTCCAATTGTTGTAAACAATGAATATGAATATGCTAGCACAGTTGGAGATATGTTCATGGATGTAAATAAGAAAAGGGTCAAAACCCCAAATCATACAACTTTTTCACCTCCTAAGTCACTACCCAAATCACCTGACAAAGGACATATTGAGCAGGTTGATCTTGATGCAGAACCAATTGAATCTCAACATCATATCTCACACAGGTAGCATATTCAAACTATGTTATTCATCCATCAATGTTTAAATTTAAGAAAAGGAATTAGGAAATTAATAAATTGAAGCAAGAGGTACATGATTTAACTATTTTGAATAGATGTGTACAAGGGGAGAATGAACAACTAAAAACAAAGAAGCAAAAGCTTCAGGAAGAAAATAGGAAACTGAAGTCATAGAATAAGAAGTTGTACAAGAAGATTATTAACTCTATTCCACCATCTTAGAGGAGGAGTGAAAGGATAACCAAGACAAAATGAGCTCTTCATATTTTGATTAATGTTGTTGGGCTCTTCTAGATTTGGTGGTGTGACTTCAGTTTTGTTCCAATTTTTTTTCATTTTGTGGACTCTCTTTAAGGAGGACATGCAAGCACATGGGTGTGGGGGTGATCCGGATTATTTTCGGCACGAAATGAGAGCGGAGATATAATAAAGAAATGCACAGAGATATCGCATATATCCAGTAATATAACAGAAATATATCAGAGATGCAACCATAAACACAGAGATACAGTAATT
>JASDQU010192414.1:12619-29778 GCA_032191745.1 Picea mariana | reverse complement strand
GCGCCTTCATCAATTTTTGGTAGGAAATGCTCGAGATCCACATTTTTGGTTAAGATCTTAAGGTTCTCTTGGGAAAGATTCAAAGTTTGAAAAATTTTGAATTTAAATTGGTTTTTAAGCCAATTTTTCTCCTCGGCCTTTATGCAGGGTTTTTATTTATTTTTATTAATAAATTTGGCTAAAAACATATTAGGCCCACGGACCCAATCTCCAATTAGTCCACAAGATGTTGAAGTTAAGTGTCAACTACCAACACATCACAATTCAAGACACAAGTCAAGCCAAAGTGTAGTGCCAAGCCACCAAGATGTTGAAGTTAAGTGTCAACTACCAACACATCACAATTCAAGACACAAGTCAAGCCAAAGTGTAGTGCCAAGCCACCAAAAAGGACTTTATTATGTGCTCTATGCATCGAAGTGTTGTAGAACTACTTGTGTATATAAACATTAAGAAATGCCTCCAACGTTATCAATGTGGGATAATTCCCACTAAATTTACAAATAAAAATATACAACGCCTGTCCAATTAAACAAGTGCTCGATCATTCGATTGACAAAGAGGCATATGAATGGTGTTAAATAACAGTGACATAAGTGTTGAGATCCCTAGCAATTATTTGCAGATGACAAGCATCGTGCTTACATGTGTCGAGGGAATTGGGATGCACTACACATCAAGGAGCATCTATTTAGTGTCAGATGGGATTTTATGCTTAGAATTATGGTTCTTCATCAAATGACGGGAGTTTAGGAGTAGATGTCGGTGGATGCCATGCTTGAAGCCAAATATCAACAGTTTTCATGCTATTTGTCACTTATCCTTTGGGAAAGTTCCTAACAAGAGAGATTATGTTCTGGATAATAAGGCACATTCCATAAGATCAAAGTTTCCAAGTATGGAAAGAATGCTTGCAATGGAGGTTTCTACAGGTTTGTACCTAGCGCACAACACCCATAATCTTACCAAAAAGTCCTTGTAGAAGATGGCAGGGCCTAAGCATCGACAACATATGCCAAGCACAGTGCCAAATATTGAAAGAAGGTTCTAAATATACCACAAATCATATTTCCAAGTGATAAAGCACAGTTCAAAGAATTTGATGATCACCCAGTAAAGGAATTCGCAGAGGAAAATGTATTGTAGAAATAGGTTGAAATAAATAAGTTTAAGGGAGTTCAAAACAAAGAAAATGATATATATAACCGATCAAAAGATAAAATGATTGAATGTTGAGCTCATCAACTATCAAGGCCAATGGGAAACGTCCACTAATCACCAAAACCCGAACTAGGAAGAGGCAATTATTCTATATGTTACTTGGATTAGTTATCTAGCTTATGGAAGGATAGTCAAGACAAAGTTTCTACCCTCGGGAAAAATTGACAGTTAAAACAAATTCCATATTTTCAGGTAGCAAATGCACAAGTGGCGGGGCACCTAGCAACAGAATCATCAATATCCATCAATTTTCAAAATCCGAAGGAAGACAGAAAGACAGTGGTAAAAAATACCTTGCAATCACAGGATTCTCAGGAGTTTGTTGTGGATTATGATGTGAGTCATCTCTTATAGTTGTCTGAGGGAGAGAATGTTCATGTTGGATGTAAAAATAACAAGCTATATCATTTTGTAACACATAGATCACCTTCACTATATTTGGTAGCACCAGCCAGCACTCAAGGTCGCATGCTATGGCAAAGTTTTTGGAGCATATGAAGGATACAAGTGGAAATTAAATCCAAGGTTTTAAAATAAGAAGATCTTATTGAAGAGGCAAAGGATCATATCTATCCTATCTAGGAAATAATTATCAGTTCGAAGATTGGGTGTAGCCAAAGATAACAGAGTATTTTGAATTAACACCTGTTAACTATGATTAAGAATCAACTCCATCATTCGATGGGGATTTCCTTCAATATTTTAAGGCACAATTTGCAAAGGAAAAGTGGCAGAGGTTTCATCGTTAGTCCCAGATTGGTTTCCATCATTCGAGCAATCAAGATTTCTTCCAGATTTTCAAGGCATGAAATTAGCAATCAGATCCATTTGAAGAACATTTGGCAGCAACTGAGTATTTGAGGGCAGAAGATATTTCAAACAATTCCATCAATTCTAAATATTTTGCAAAATTTTTTAAGAGTTTATTTTTATTTTTATTCTATTGGACTTTGTTTCCAGAAAACTAGAAACAGATTGTCATTATATTTTTTATTTAAAGCTATGATTTTGTAATAGCGGGAGGGAGGATTTAGTCCAAGGGACTGAGAGAGAGTTGAGGTTCAATCTATCATATTGGGGCTTCATGTTATATATTCCATCCTTGTCTCAAGACTTCTATGTAAATATCTCAGTAGATAATAAAGTGTATGGTCGGTTTGTTCTCTTATTTTTGTGTAAATCATTTTTCTTTTTCTTCTACTAGAATATGAAATGCTACTATCGGATATATGAATTCATTTTTTGTGTTGAGAGGGTTGTAGTGTAGGGTATGTTGTAGTCTTTTTCACTGACTTATTTGAGTCATGAATTCATATTTAGAAAGAGTTTCTGAATATTGAGTTATTCATGCACTATTAGATATATTAAAGATCAGGGTGCTCTTTAATTGTCTTACAGTTTTGTTTCTCACACTATCTCTCTCCACTTCTCTATAACACTATAATTGATCTAAGCTCTATTAGCCTGACCTATTTCCCATAGAATGTTGAGACATGGTTATTGTTTTTAATCGACTCCATGCCCAATGGCTAGCTGCTAACTTGCAGTCATCTCATTGTCTTCGTGTTGATCCTACTACTCTCAAACATTTTAAAATATAAATTCTTATTGATAATTTTTGAAGCAAGGTGTGCTAGGCTTGACTCAATTGCAGTCTTGAGTCGACTTCTAGCACTAACATATTTTGGCGTCATTTTCAAGGACATAAACGAAGTAATCTTCCATGGGAGAACGACATTGATCATATTCTCTTCTTGATGGTGAACAAGAAGTGAACACATATATCAGACTGCATATCATTCACCTGGCAACTCCACTCTATGAAGGAAAAACCTGTTGGAGACTTCACTAATACGGGATAGAAATGGTCATGGAATCTATCTTGACTCAGAGGTTTTCACCTCTCAATTTTTTAGTTGTTTCTAGTTTTCTGAATCCTGCGCCTTCTTTCTCAGAATGTGCAGGCTTTCTTCCTATTTTTAGCGAAAAGGATGAAGATAATCATGCACAGCATCTCGTTAAGTTTCATCAGTCCATAGATCAATTGGATGTTTATCACGAAGATTCTCTCATGAAGATGTTTGTATACTCATTAGATGGTGATGCAAGACAATGGTACAGAAATCTTTTGATCTCTAGTATTTCATCTCTAAAGGATTTCCATGCCACTTTTCATTCATATTGTAGGAGGATCTATCATGTTGAGCACCTCTTGAAAAATTGTTTTGAGCAATTTAAATATCTTAACAAAAAATTTCAAGAATATTTTAGTGATGAGATCAGCGAAGATAGTTTGGAATAGTCTCATTACGCTTCTAATTTTGAAGATCATCAGAGTGTTCATCCTCCTGAAGAATTTGTTGTCGATGATCTTTGTGAAGATCACTTGTTGAATGAAGAAGTTGTTTTAAACCATTCTTTATCAGATGCAAAACTTTTTGATACACCTATTTATGATAAGTATTATGATTCTGATGACGATTTATACAAGAAGCAAGTAGTATTTTCCTCTTCAAAAAATTCTGATCAACTTTAGAATATGCTTAATCCGATAGAAGCTACTACAAATTCTGATGAAGATCAAGATCTTGATATGAATCAGAGTCGCGAGAGAATCTTGAAACAAAACATTCTGAATGTCAAGATTCAAAATCTTTTTATGATCAACCCATTTTTTATGAAGATCTTGATGATGATGTTGTTGTTGGCATATTTTACAGGAAGAGTGTGCTTCTCATTGATGGCAAGAACAGTAGCGACGATGGAAAACGGGAAAACCATAAGCTCAGAGGAGGAGCGAACAATACGCAGAGATCAAAGCTTGGAAGGAAAAGCGTAAGCTTGGGGTGAGAAGCCTCGGTAGTCATCCAATCAAGAAATCGATTGTGTTGATCGACTCATTTATGGACGTCGGTCATATGAGTGACCGTGGGCTTAAGGATAGTTGGAGGATCATGACCGTTGGATCTGCAAGCTAGATCAACGACAGGGATGAATTGTGGGGAGCAAAAGGAGAATTAAACGACTCGCTAGTTCTAATCCCGCAATCACTCTAGATCGTCAGATCTCATAGACTCAAATATCAACGACTGTGGTTGATCCAACAAACGATCAGTTTAAGTCATATCAAGTCGTGACCATCGAATGCACAATCGCCAGATCAATGGCAGGGATAGATTGTGGAGATTGAAAGGAGAATTAAACAACTCGTTAGTTCCAATCCTGCAATTTGTCTAGATTGTCAGATCTTGTAGACTCGGATATCGACGACTATGGTTGATGCAACAAGCGATCAGATTAAGTCGAATTGAGTTGTGACCGTCAGATGCACAATCTCCAGATCAACAGTAGGGATAGATTACAGAGAATGAAAGAAGAATTAAAGATCGTGTTATTTCCAATCCCGCAATTACTCAAGACCGTCAGATCTTATAGCCTCGAATATTGACGATTGTGGTTGACTCACCAACAACGCACAACTTCAAATTACGGATTTTTGGTGACGATTTAAATCACTCACAGTTTATGGTTCCGCAATCATCCTTGGTCGTTGATCTGCTTCGAGTGCCTTCATGACCGTTGGATCACATTTTAGTGGAAGGACGGGATAAGATAAAAAGGATGAGAGTTTGATTATCTGAATACCCGTCAACCGTCGGATCAAACCTGAATTTTCTTCAGCCGTCGGATCAAACCCGAATTTTCGTCAGCCGTTGGATCATTTTGAGTGGAAGGATAGGATAAGAAAGGTAAAATATTTGAGATCTCACTTATGTGAATACCCGTCAATTGTCGAATCAATTCAAGTGGAAGGATAAGATAAGATAGAAAAGTTGCACCATAGATAGATCGGGCCATCGATTTAAGAACATGATCGACAAACATCATTCACTTCGAATATAAAGAGGCGAGGAGGTAACACTCTAGAAAATTTGATATTTGAAAAACCCGAAGCCTGGAGAGCCAAAAATCCGAAATGAATAAGGACCATCGGATCTGGAGAACATACGATGACCGTTAGATCGGGGAGATCTACGTCAACAGATTATGTCAGCAAACCTCGTCAGCAAAGGACATGTGGAAGACCACATCGACAAAGGACATGTGGCAGACCACATCAGCAAAGGACATATGTGGCAGACCACATCAGCATACCACGTTATCAAGGACACGAGTCATTCGATCTGAAAGATCACTTCGAGTGTATTCTCATCCGTCGATCTACTCAAGTGGAAGGACAGTGTAAGTTGAAATATCTAAAGTCCGGAGACCCGAAGGAGATCTCGATCATCGATTTGATTTCGGGTGCACTCTCAACCATTGATCAAGATTCAGTGGAAGGATAGCGTAAGTATAATAGTCGAAGACCTGGAGTAAAATGTGGCCATCCATCTCAACAGTTGATTAAGTCATGGTCATCAGATTAAGCCTTGTAAGAATCAAATATAATGATTGATTTGTTTCTACGAAATAAACGTAAATCATTCGATCTCTTCGGGAAATCTGATTTAGAAGTTTTGAAAGGTTTCAAACCCAAAATTTCTAAAGGGCGAAATGTCGAAGTTACGACAGTCATCCATTTCAAGAGATTGAATCGTGATCATTGAATTGATAAGCGCTCGTTAAGCCTAGCATCTGGTCACCTCCATTGGTCATGTGAGATAAGAGATTTAAATAAGATATAATCTGATGGCGTTGATCAAACCGAATATGATCGAAGGGTTATTGTTTCATCTTGTGATTTCTTGATCAATTAGGATTCAGTTACACTAACTAAATCATAGTTCCTGAGCGGTTGAATCATTCGTTCCTGAGCATTGGAATCATGGCTCTTGAGCATTCTGAGTTTCCCAAAATGAGTGTTCTGAGATTCCCAAAATGAGTGTTATGAGATGGACGACTTGAGCGTTGGATATGGGAGTGTAACAGTGGATGAGAGCATGAATAAAAGGATAATGTCATGACAGAGAGAGTTTGTTGTTTCTGTGAAAAACAAGTTGAAATATATGTAATGGAGAATACAGCATGAACAGAAAGAGATAGAATAGTGAAGCATGATCTGAGAGAGGAGGAAAAATCCAAGGTGCACAAGCAAAGACAGAGAAGAACAGAAAGCGTAAGAAGATGCCAGAAGGAAGACATTGATGCAGGCAGAGCAGAGCAGTGTAGCAGAACAGTGATGAGACTAGTAATTCATTGATCAATACTATATCTTTGTAATGAATTTCAGTAACAAAGATTTATATCTAAGGGTGGTAGGGAGGTGCTAGGGAGGATTGTTCTCCTCAAAGTTTCAAGTGAGTGCTTGAACACAGGTAGTTGTAGCTTCCATCTGGTGGCAGCCAGAGAAACCAAGGTGGTAGGGTGGTGCAAAGGAGAACTATTGTTCTCTGTTACACAGGTTGGTGCATGTGTGACTGGAAGTTGGTGCTTCCATCCAGTTGGTGCTAGAACACTCGGGGAGTTGTTGCTTCCTTCTAGTGGGTGCTAGAGAAACTAGAGAGTTGGTGCTCTTAGCAAGTTGTAGCTTGTAAAATAGAGGTGGTATCCTCACAAAGAGTGGGTGCTCATAAGAATGATAATGTACATAATAGAAAGACTACTTATCATATTAAGAAGAAGAGGTTTTATCCCTTTATGGGTTTCCTTGGGAATATATGTCTCTGTATACTTCATGTGTGTGATTGATGTTGAATACTCTATTGCTTACTTCCCTGAATTATTGTGATCATCATTAAGCATTTTGTAATGAGTTCTAAATGGGTATAATTGTTTAAGCACAATAACAACTGATTCACCCCCCCCTCTCAGTTGCCTAACAATTGGTATCAGATCGGGTTCCTTTTATCTAAGGGTAGACCCTAGAGCTTAAACATGACTAGCCATGAAGGAACTTCAACCAATAAGCCCCCCTGTTCAATGGAACAAACTTTGCCTTTTGTAAAGTTAGGATGAGAACCTACATAATGGATTTAGGTGCAGATGTCTGGATGTGGTAGAGATTGGTTATGTAAAGCCAGTTGTACTAGTTTCTAAGGATGACAAGCTAGAATTTAGCTTCAACGCTAAGGCTATGAATTCTATTCTTAGTGGGCTTGCAGAAGCAGAATTTGTAAAAGTTATGCACTTAGAATATGCCAAAAAAATGTGGGACAAACTCATTAGCAGTTATGAAGGTAATGAGAAGGTAAAGGATGCCAAGCTTCAAACCTACAGACTACAGTTTGAATAGCTAAAGATGAAAAAGGATGAAACTGTTGGGAAGTACTTTTTGAGAGTTGAAGAACTAGTAAATGCAATGAAAGCACTTGGTGAAAAAATTGAGGAAGACTCTTTAGTTCAGAAAATTTTGATATCTCTGCTAGATAGGTTCAACCCAAAGGTCTCTGCTATAGAAGAACTTAATGATCTAAAAAATCTTCCTTTTGATCAACTTCTAGGAACGTTGACTGCATATGAAATGAGGATAGGTAAATATAAACCCACCTCTAGAGAAGCATAATTTGAAGAAGATGAGAATGAGGATTTTGAACCTGATGAAATTGAAGCAAAATTTATGAGAAAACTAAAGAAAGGATCAGGAAAGCACCAAGGCAAGTTTCCCTTCAAATATTTTAACTGTGTAAAGATAGGTCACTTTGCATCTAAGTTTCCACACAAGAAGAAGGACTAGAACTCTGAAGGTGAAGAGAAGTACAAATTCAAGAGATTTGGTAAAAATAAAATTTTATGTGTAAACAATGATGACTCTTCAGGAGACACGGACAGTGATTCTGCTTATGAAGATAAGGTTAATGAATTTATGCTTATGGCCAAAGAGGATTATGATAATAAAAGAACAGGAAGTGATTTTAATAATGAAGAAGTTGTGGTTGACTTGAAATGAGAGTTGATCAGTGCTTTGGAAGAGATTAACAGACTTAGACTTAAGAAGAGAAAGAAAAAACAATTGTTGATACAGTTCAAGAAAGACAGTAAAAACCTGATGAAGACTTTTCCCTGCTAAAAGTGGAATTAGAAGAGGCAAAGAAAATAGAGGACATTCTGAAACAACAGATATCAGAGAAGAAGGCAAGATGTGAAGCCTTGGAAGAAGAGGTAGTAAAAACCAGAAAAGAGATGGAGAATTTTAAAGCCTTGTATCTCCAAAATGTTCCAAGCATTAAAGCCTCAGCAGAACTAAATGACATTCTGAGCAAACAGATATCTCCTTTGTTGAATATTGGTTTAGGTTATGTAAGTGGTTTAAGTAGCAAACAACTAGAAAGCAAAGAGCCAGTAAATATGATCAAGTTCCAAGTCAGCAGACAACAAAACCATGTGAGTAATCTGCCACCAAAAGATAATAAAGATAAGATGATCCCTGATCAAGAACAAAGATATCAGAATATGGAGCAACAAATGCCAAGAAGAAGGCCATCCTTCAGGCACCAAAATTTCTTCCATGGTTATTGTTTTTACTGCTCTAATTTTGGTCATGAGACTGCAAATTGTCAAATTAAGTTTAGAGACATGCAACTGAGGAGATCAAGAAATAAACAATCTTTGCAACATAGAACCAAACAACCAATGAGTAGAGAAAGTTGCACCAATCACTTTGACCTATTGAACAATGAGCTCGAATGCTATAACTATCATAACTTCGGCCACAAAGCTACAAACTATCATCTGAAGGATTACAAAGAAGATCCAAGGATAAAACCCTTAGCTAGAAATTCCAGCACATGGAAAAAGAAAGATAGTGAAAAATGTGGGTTAGTACTTTCAGCTCAAAAACAAAAAGACCCCTGGTATATAGATAGTGGATGTTCCAAGCACATGACTGGATACAAGGATAATTTTATGTCTATAAGTAAAAGTAAAATAGGAAATGTGACCTTTGGAAATGATGAACCAGGTAAAGGGATGTTGAGTTTGAGTAATGGTAAAGGAAAAGCCCAAGATGTTCTGCTTGTAGATGGGATGAAACATAATTTGCTCAATGTAATTCAAATGTGTGACAGAGGATGTGAAGTGGTGTTCACTTCCAAAGATTGTAAGATAAATTCTGTAAACTCGGGACAAGTGATGGCTAAAGGCATAAGGACAGATAATAGTGTATATGTGTTGAAAGAAGATAGAGAAGAGTGTCATCTAAGAAAACATGATGAAAGTTGGTTATGGCATAGGAGACTTGGACATCTAAACTTTGACCACTTAATCAAGCTCAAAAATCTTGAGGCAGTAAAATATCTTCCAAGAATATCAAAAACCCAAGATTCTGTGTAAACCTTGCCAAGTAGAAAAGCTAACCAGGACTCAGTTTAAATCCAAGACCTCTACTTCAACAGAGAAACCACTCTAATTAGTTCATATGGACTTATGTGGACCATCAACACAGGAAGGCACGGGGAAGGAAAACTACTTCATGCTGATCATTGATGATTACTCCAAACTCACTTGGGTTGCTTCTCTCAAATAAAAAGATGAAGCATTTGAGAAATTTAAAATATTTAAGGCTTTAATTGAGAATCAAACATGCAACAGGCTAAAGGCAGTAAGATCGGACAAAGAAGGAGAATTTATGTCAAGTGATTTCAAGGAATTATGTGATAAACATGGGATCAAGAGAGAATACACAATCCCAGGAACTTAAAAGCAAAATGGAGTAGTTGAGAGGAAAAATAGAACAGTTCAGCAAATGGCCAGGTCAATGATGAATGAGAAGAACATTGGTCAAACCTACTGGGTAGAAGCAATACACACAGCAGTCCATATTCTTAACAAAGCCCACCTCAGACCACACAATGACAAGACACCTTATGAACTGTGGTATGGAAGACATGCTTGAATCAAACACTTCAAATTCTTTGGGAGTAAGTGCTACATAAAGAATAATAATGAAAACCTTGGCAAGTATGATGACAGGGCTGATGAAGGAATCTTATTAGGATATGCTACCAATAGTAAAGGATATAGATGATTTAATAAAAGATTGCATAAATCAGTTGATTGCATTGATTTAAAGGTTGATGAAGGAGTCCCAGTAAGAGAGGTGAGCAATATTGAGTCTGCTACAGAGGACACAACTGAAGCTAAAGATGATCAGGTCCAAGAATAAGAAGGAGAAGACTCTGAGTTAGATACAAATACTTTATAGGACTCAAACCAGGAGATCAAGACAAAGACACCCTCTATATTTATTAGGAAGAATCATCCTGAACATCAGATAGTTGGTCATCTAAACCAAGGAGTTCGGACAAGAAAGTAGTTGAATAATGTCTCAGAACAATCTCAGATTGCCCTTCTGTCTTTGCTTGAACCTAAAGAATTTAATGCAGCCAGCGAAGATGACCATTGGTTAAAGCCATGAATGATGAACTTGACCAAATTGAGAAAAACAATACTTGGGAGATGGTTCCTAGACCTGAAGGTAAAAATGTCATAGGTTCCAAATGGATCTTTAAGAATAAATTGAATGAGCAAGGACAAGTTGCTAGGAACAAAGAAAGATTGGTCTGTAAGGACTATGCACAGATCGAAGGACAATATTTTGATGAAACCTTTGCACCAGTGGCAAGATTGGAAGCCATCAGAATGTTTCTTACCTATGCATGTCATAAGAACTTTAAAGTATATCAGATGGATGTTAAGTTAGCATTTCTTAATGGATATCTAGAAGAAGAAGTATATATGGAACAACCTGAAGGATTTTCACTGACAGATAATCCTGACTTTGTCTGCAAGCTGAAGAAAGCCTTATATGGGTTGAAACAAGCTCCTTGTGCCTAGTATCACAGACTGGATAAGTATCTTCAAGACAAAGGGTTCAAGAGAGGAACAATTGACAGCAATCTATATATCAAAATGGAGGGTAATGATTTTCTCATTATGTTGGTCTATGTAGATGACATCATCTTTGGAAGTAATAATGCTTCATTGGTACAATGGTTTTCTTCTGCCATGTAGTCTGAATTTGAAATTTCTATGATAGGGGAACTGTCATTTTTTCTTGGTCTACAAATTACTCAGAGGTCTGAAGGAATATTTCTTTCTCAAGAAAAATATCTAAGAGAAATATTGAAGATATGAGCACACCTATGGTCATTGAATGCAAGTTAAGAAAGGATGATGACTCACCTAATGTTGATCAAAGTTCATATAGGTCTATGATAGGAAACCTATTGTACATCACAACATCTTGTCCATACATAATGCATGTTGTTGGAATGGTAGGAAGGTATCAGTCTGCACCTAAACAGAGTCATTTGCTAGTTGTCAAAAGAATATTAAGATATTTGAAAGAAATAATGAACTATGGCCTATGGTATCCTAGGAATTAGAATTTTCAATTATCAGTCTATTCAGATGTTGATTGGGCTAACTGCATGAACGAAAGGAAAAGCACGAGTGGAGGTGCATTCTTCTTAAGAGATTCTCTTGTAGCATGGTTGAGCAATAAGAAAGGTTCCATTTCCTTATCGACTACTGAAGTTGAATACATAGAAGTTGCCACTTGTTGTACCCAAGTACTATGGATGATTCAGACACTTGTAGACTTGGAGGTAAAGTATACTGCACTGATCCCAATTCATTGTGATAATACTAGTGCAATTAGCGTCTCAAAGAATCCTATATTCCACTCCAAGGCCAAGCACATCCCCATAAAATACCATTTTCTGAGAGAGAAGGTCACCAATCAGATTGTTTAGGTTCATTACATTCCAACCAAAGAACAAATTTCAGACATCTTTACTAAACCCCTAGCCAAGACACCATTTGAATATCTCCGTCAAAAGTTGGGTGTCATCCCTTCTCTCACCTAAGAGAGTCCATCCTGTAAGGGGGAGTATGTGTTGGTTGAATATCTGATACCTCTGAAAAGTACTGCAACAACTCAGGGGGAGCATGTTTTCTTTGACATTGATGTCAAAGGGGGAGAAAAGGTTTGTTCTGGATGTTACAGTTGGAGGTCTAAGTAGAATAATGTAGCCTTTTAGGGTTTCCATCAATGCTAAAGGAGCATATTGTTGGCATATTTTATAGGAAGAGTGTGCTTGTCATTGATGGAAAGAAAAACAATGACAATGGAAAACAAGAAAAGCATAAGCTCGGAGGAGGAGCGAACAGTATGCAGAGATCAAAGCTCGAAAGGAAAAGCATAAGCTCAGGGTGAGAAGCCTCAGCAGTCGTCCGATCAAGAAATCGACCGTGTTGATTGTCTCATTTTATGGACATCGGTCATATGAGTGACCATGGGCTTAAGGATCATTGGAGGATCGTGACCATCGGATCTGCAAGCCAGATCAACGAAAGGGATGAATTGTGGGGAGCGAAAGCAGAATTAAATGACTCGCTAGTTCTAATCCCACAATCGGTCTAGATCGTTAGATATCATAGACTCGAATATCGACAACTATGGTTGATCCAACAAACGATCAGTTTAAGTCATATCAAGTCGTGACCGTCGAATGCGCAATCGCCAGATCAACGGCAGGGATAGATTGCGGAGATTGGAAGGAGAATTAAACGACTCACTAGTTCCAATCCCACAATTGGTCTAGATCATCATATCTTGTAGACTCGGATATCGACAACTATAGTTGATCCAACAAGCGATCAGATTAAGTTGGATTGAGTTGTGATCGTCGAATAATCAATCACCAGATCAACGGCATGGATAGATTGCAGAGAACAAAAGGAGAATTAAAGATCGTGCTATTTCCAATCCTGCAATTACTCAGGATCGTCATATCTTATAGCCTCGAAGATCGGCTATTATGGTTGACTCACCAATGGTGCACAACTTCAAATTGCGGAGTTTTGGTGACGAGTTAAATCACTCTCAAGTTATGGTTCTGCAATCATCCTTGATCATTGATCTGCTTCGAGTGTATTCACGACCATTGGATCACATTTTAGTGGAAGGACAGGGTAAGTTAAAAGGGATGAGAGTTTGATTATCTGAATACCCGTCAGTTGTTGGATCAAACGCAAATTTTCGTTATCCCTCGGATCATTTCGAGTGGAAGGATAGGATAAGAAAAGTAAAAGATCTGAGATCTCACTTATGTGAATACCCTTCAGCTATCGGATCAATTCAAGTGGAAGGACAGGATGAGCTAGAAAAGTTTCACCGTAGATAAATCGAGCCATCGATCTAAGAACATGATTGACGAACATCATTCACTTCAAATATAAAGAGGCGAGGAGGTTACGCTTCGAAAAATTTGAGAATTGAAAAACCCAAAGCCCAAAGAGTCGGAAATCCAAAATGAATAAGGACCATCGGATCTGGAGAACATACGATGATCATTAGATTAGGGAGATCTATGTCAGGATATTATGTCAGTAAACCTCGTCAACAAAGGACATGTGGCAGACCACGTCGACAAAAGACATGTGGCGGACCACGTCAACAAAAGACATATATGCCATACCACGTCAGCAAAGGACATATGTGGCAGACCACGTCAGCAAGGACACGAGTCATCCGATATGAAAGATCACTTCAGGTGTATTCTCATCCGTCGATCTACTCCAGTGGAAGGATAGCGTAAGTTGAAATCTCCGGAGTCCAAAGACCCGAAGGAGATCTCGACCGTCGATATGATGTCGAGTGCACTCTCAACCATTGATCAAGATGAAGTGGAAGGATAGCGTAAGTATAATAGTCGAAGACCCAGAGTAAAACGTGGCCATCCATCTCAACGGTTGATTAAGTCCTTGCCGTCACATTAAGCCTTGTAATAATCAAATATGACAAGAAATATATGATTCCACAATGGGGAATCATCCCTTGCTTATATTAGACTTGTCAAATCAACAAAGGCATCTATTGGCTCAATAGGGTCGACCTCTCTAAGTCACCTTATAATTATTATAATTATTATACTTATTATAATAATTATTATTATTATTAACAATATTAATTATCTTTTACATTTATTATTAATCACATTAAGGTGGCATCGACTTGTACCCTTTACATAACAATTAGGGTTACAAGCAGGTCTGACTCTTGAACAACATATAGCAAAGGATCTGATACACCCACTAGTGCTCCTCCACTAGGGGAACATCCATAGGGATGCCATAGATCTGGCTCACTACATTACACAGAAGAACCAGATCTACACATGTTCACCTGTGTTAATCCACAGGCACGTCCACTCTATAGATATTCTTTCCCATTGCCTCACACAGGAGAATTATCTGGTGTTTTCTCGTCAACTCTACTATTCAAAGGAGTCCAACACATCATCTTCATTTCTGTTCACATGACAATGCACCCAACACTTTGGCATTTCACACATTCACCTTGTGCTCAGCCACAAGCACGTCTAACTCATTAGATCGCCTTTCCCATTGGATAATCATCTGGAGTTCTTCTCACTCTATGAATGGAGGAGTTCATCTCTACGTTCCTAGATTTGTCTCAAGAAGGAACCACGTACCCTTGTTAGGGGATTTATCTCAGGTTTCTAAGTTGAGAGAAAGACTTCACAAAGCTGCAATGATCCACAACTCATGGGTTTGTAATATGGAGAATGTCTCACATAGTTGTATTCATCAACACTCCCTCTCAGCTAGGGAGGCATTATTTATCATTCCAAGTCTCACACAGATTTATTTTGAATTTTTTCTTGGCTGGAGTTATCGGAACTCCCTCTCAACTAGGGAACCATTCTTCACGAAGTTTATTTGGTGAAGATATATGCAATCTTCTCATGTGTAGGAAGGTATTCCATGTGTAGTATTTTCCTCTGCATCATATATCTGAAATAAGGATATTTCATCTCAAAGTATTTCGATCCATTAGGAAACACTGGGTTTTCAAGGAACTTTACTCACGGCTCTTGGTCATCATCATAGGATCCATCACATGGTCAAGTAAATCTTTCAGAAGCTTGTGAGGCCACATTGCTTCGCACACTTGATGCTTATATACTCTGCCTCTGTAAGGCCACAAAGTTTTGTTTCCTACTCCATCAAGAAACCATGGCAAACTTCGCGGTAGAACATTAAATGGATGTGTTCTTTCGGTCCACTGTACTTTCTTCTCAATATTGAATCGACATATCCTACAAACTCAGCTTCACACTGGAGTCATATCTAAGGTCATATCCAGCTGTGCCTTGTATATATCTCAATACATGTTTTTTTGTTGTTTAGTGAGTCTGTCTTGGTTGACTGATGAAACAAATAGGCACATTCACTTCATGGCATGAATCAAGTCTGGTTTTAACCAGATACAATAGTGATTCAATCAGTTGTGGATCAATCTCATCTGAATCATCATTAATCTTCTTCTTTAAATCCATCACAATGTATTTTTCATTCTATCATACTGAACTTCTTTAATATTTTCACTTTATATTTTCCTTGACTCAGGAAAATCTCATCAGTCCTCTGTCATACTTCTTGTCCCAAGAAGTAATGCATCATACTTAGATTCTTCATCTCAAATTCATAAGTCAAGGATTACTTGCATCCGACAACAACGCTTTCTGAATAAGTCATCAGGATCAGGTTCTTGTCACCAACACTATATAGGTTTGGATCAGCAATACTCTTGCTGAAATCCAAGCTCATCAAGAATCTATCTTTATATAGTTTCCAACTCATGGATGGTAGTACGGATGGAAGTGTATCAGTTCATTGGGTCAAGTGTCTCATCATGGACAAATCCCTTTGTTTATGAGAAACCTCTGGCTATATATCTTATTGTGTATTTCTCGATACTTCCATCAACTACATGCTTGATCTTATAGATCCACTTGGAAGTTACCACAGACTTCCCTTTCTGGTCTCTGAATAATATCTTATGCATCATTCTTTAAGATATATTGGTATTCTTCTGTTATGGCATATTGCCATACCGGTTCTCTTGTTTCTTCTCTAAGACAAGGAGTCTCAGCATCAATGAAGTGGCTCATGACTAAAGGATAGCTCAAAAATCTCTTTTGCTTTCTCGGAATGTGCCTTTAGAGGCTTGTATGTTTCTCTGCCTCTTGCAGAGTGATTCTGGGTAGGCATTTTATTCCCTACTGCAATATCTATGAACATATCAACTGGAGAACCTGGATGACCTGAAGTAATGTTTGTCTCCCTCTGAATTTCTGAAGGGGGAGAAGGTATTGTCTCACTGTCAATCTCCATTTGAGATTCTCGAGGTCTTTGAAAAATTGTCTCTTCTTCAAGGACAACGTCTCTACTTGACTTAATTTGTCTCTGACTAGGGATGCCTTTGAAGATTCATTGTATCCTTCCTTCCTAAAGGATCTATCTTGGACTTCTTCTCTTTGGGTACATGAAAATACATTGGACACCCAAATAACCTGAAGTGTTCAATCTCAGGCTTCATTCTGGTGAATAATTCTTCAGGAGTTGTGCTTTTTGAAATCTGGTGAAGACTCTTGTTCTGAACATATGTTGTGTCATGCATGCTTCTTCCCATGGAATCCTAGAAAGATTGTGATCATGCTTTGTAGCATTGGTTGTCTCAATGATGGTTCTATTCTTCTTCTTTCTCAAATGGTTTTGGCTCCTTCTGAGTCAAGTGACTCCCTCTGAAGGATAAGCATCTTTTTTTCTTGTTAACATATCTGGAACAAGAAAACAAAAAGAACCAACACAAGAATATCTCCTACAGGAGAGTAATGAGTACATCTCTAGAATCAAAACAATTTAAGGAATATTGTCACGGTTACAACACCTACTTGTAATGTATCAAACTTTTGGAAATATAGGTTAGAGGAATGACATTTACAACAATCAAACCTGGAGTCTTTACTTTGAGTGTATTGTTTCTCTGAATGCACTGAGATCCCTCTGGATCTATGACTTCAACAAAAGTCCCTTCCTCCTGCAATTTCACTCATGACAATGATACAAATAATATATACAAGTGCATACCTGAGGATGATGATATGATTTCTCCAATGGCTCTTGGTTGA
>JASDQU010192408.1:8642-20002 GCA_032191745.1 Picea mariana | reverse complement strand
ATAGAATCTCAGTCGTCCAATCAAAGGAATAGATCTGAGCCATCAGTTTGTTCAGAGAAACAACTGTCATCACATCAACTATGTAGGAATAGATCTAGACCGTCGAACCTCACTTCGAGACACCTAGGAGGAGCACGCAGATGAAACAGGTCTCATCCATTAGATCCTAGCTCGTGGATCAACAACCATTGGACTCGGAGGAAATCACACGAGGCTTAATCCTTGTGTGAGAAGGAGAGTGGACTTGTCATAATCATGAAGTTCTGAAACGATCGGAACCATCCATTGCTGGAGGTGATAGGTGGCAGAAGATCCAGGGTGTTCAGGAAATTAGACATCAAGAGATTTGCAAGGAATAGAGGAGAAAACTCATGAAAGGAAAATTCGCAAAATCATTATTGACTGTTAGATATGGGGTGATAGGTGGCGAATATCCACATACATCATAGGATCAGGCACTGGGAAAATGAAGGTGAAGACAGGAGAAAATACCCGGGGGGTTGGGAGAGAAACAATCCTAGCCGTCCATCAGAAAGGCTGCGTGGCGAGAGATCAACATTTTTCTAACTCATGACTTGAATAAGTCAATGGGAAAATTCGTGAAACTTCATGAAACACAAATTCGCAAAAAGATCCCAGTCGTTGATCGAGGAGGGATCTGGACCATTGATTGTCTAGGGAGAATTTCAGTATTTCGAAGATCGAAAAACCTAAGGTAAAAGGCCTTTTGACCTCGTGAAACATGAGATCCTGATACAAGGAGGAATAGATATGATCTATTAGATCACAAGGGATGTTGATCATCGATCTAGGCATTGGGATTTCGGAGGTTCAAGTTTCAGGCTTTCAGAAAAGAAGTGTTGGGTTGATTTACGATTTCGTGAAACGCGAAGTCCCGACGCACTCAGAGGATTGGCCCCAGGTCACAGGAAAGGGTCACATGAATAGGAGGTTAATGGAGGAGCTAGCAGAGGCTAAGTGCTTAACTCGGAGATCGAGATTTCGGGAAATAGAGAGTTGGATTCGACTCACGTTCATTTCCCTGACACGTGAAGCCACGATACAATCGTAGCCATTGATTGAGGAGAAATCAAGACCGTTATATTTGGTCTCTAGGAGGATTCGAAAATTGGGAGATCGGGACTCAAGAGAGTTGGGTGGATTGTATGCAGAACACTCAAGGTCCCAAAATGTGAAGCGCCTTTTGTTAACCGTGCGGTTGCAGCTTGTGGTCATGTGGGGAGAAGCTTGCACTTAGTGCTTATTCACGCAGGCAGAGTTTTATAAAGGACCTGTGTATTTATTTGTTGGGGGTTCTCGCAGGGACCCAAAGAGATAATTTGACTCAGGGAATTGGAATGATCTAGAGACCGGGAGGTCGCAGAACCTTACCGAGGTAGGAGTTCTGCATCAGATATTGATGGGAGAGTCTTCTTCATTCTGTCTTTGTGAAAAATATTTGTCTTTTGTGGAAGATATTGATATTCCTTCTTGTTGTCTTCAACCTGGATATATTTTTTGAGTATATCATCACAACTCTTGGTCCTTTATTCATTTGATTGTTTTGAAGAGGTCGAAGCTTCATCATTAGCATCTTCCTTCATTTCATTGTAGCCAAGACTAGTTTTTTCAAATGGTGATCTTTGACAGTTTAGGATTTCATTCAAGGTTGTAGAGATCTTTTCAAATTTCATGTTGGTATGTGATATTTCTAGCTCCTTTCTTAGATAAACAATTTCATATTCTAGACTGCTGCAAGTATCTTCTTTTCTATTTTATCTGGGCTCTTAAGAGTTCCTCAATTCTATTTTCCTCTTGTACTTGATTTTTTAAGTTGATGATGATCCTTTCAGTTTGATCATAAATTTATTTTATCCAAATCATTTATTTTCTTTACTTCTTCATCTCTACCTTTAGTATCCATTTCTTATTCCTCAGCCTCTATATTTAATTTAGATAAGATATGATCTCTCCTTCAAGATCTACTTCTGCATCAATATTGAGATATTCGTCATTTATTGAGCCTACATTTCCATTTTCTAGGACGTTAGTCTTTGTTTCAAGACCCATAAAATAATTTACTATCTTTCACTATCACTATCATCAGATGAGTTGTTTTCTTCACTTGAAAATAACTTCTTATTTTTTCTATAGAACTTTCTCCTCTTTCCAATCTTACCCTTCTTGTACCTTTTGAAACTAGAATATTCTTTCACATTACTATTTCCATTCTTTTCATAAGGACATTTATTACCAAAGTTTCCTACTTCTCCATAATTAAATAATTTGAAGGGAAATTTACCTTTGTATTTGCATGTCCCCCTCTAGAGATTTCTGACAAAGTTAGTTTCTTCTGCATATGATTCACTATTAGAGATGTCACTCATCTTGTATTATTATGTATTTATATTCTTTGATGCCTTGAAGGTTGATTCCTTCCTTGATATCTTTGATGGATTATGCTATTCTATCCTCATTTCATATGCAGTGAGGATTTTGTGCAACTCATCCATTGTCATCTTGTCTAGGTATTTTAATTCTTCAATGGAAGATATCTTGGGATTAAATATTGAGGGAAGTGATCTAAGTACAATGATGGTTTCTTCAATCTCTTCACTCAATCCTCTAATAATGTTGACAATATCATCTACACGAAGAAAATAGGCTACAATACTCTCTTATTCATTCAGCTTAAGGGTCTCAAATTGTGCTCTATGTATTTGTAATTTTTCCTTCTTGACCTTATCATTCCATTCATATATTTTTTGTAACTTGTCCAATAATTATTTTGCTGAAAGACAATGCATGACTTTGACAAATACAAATTCTTCCATACCGCACAAAATTTCATTATTGGCCTTAGAATTATTGTTACTAAGCTTCTTTCCATCTGTATAAATAGGTGGAATTTTTGGGGTGGTGTAACCATTCTCAACTACACTCCAAACATCAAACCCAAGTGAAATCAAGTATGTTTTCATTTTTATGCTCTAGAAAGCATTATTTGATCCATCAAATAATGGAGTTTTTTTTGTGGAAACACCTTCCTATTTATCCATTTGTACAACATGGATTTACCTTCCAGTGGATAAACTATTTCTGAAGGAACCTCGCTCTGATACTAATTTTTGACACACTTACTTATACTTAGAGTGGGGGTGAATAAGTATACGACTAATTTGTATTTTCTTTCAATATTTATCAATGTGTTACTTTATCAACTATAATGTTAATGATAAATACACAACCATACAATAAAAATTACACAGATATTTAATGTGGAAACCCAATTGGGATAAAACCACAAAACAATTCTTTTATAAAAGGATGCAGTCACCAAACTACTGTTACAATAGTTCAAGGCGCTAACCTACAAGAGACACCAATCCGCTTAGTTGATAACCAACTCAACAATATGTAGGAACTGACCTACTCGAGACATCAATCGCCGTATTCTATAAATAGTTTCAAATATTCTTTTTCTCTCAAGCCTTCACTTGCATAAGATCGCCACTATGTCTTTGTTGTCACAACATATTTCTTTGATTCATGATCTCCTTGATTTCAAAAGTTTTTTATACCTTGGTCCTTCCAACCACCCTTAGTTGATTACATTATATTCCTTTCATTCTCTATCATCCTCTATTAAGTATCAAAGATATATAAGTACATTAACCATAGAATATATATTTAACAATATAGAAAAACCACTTTATTAATTTTAAAACCCTTAGGGTAGGGAAACACCATACAATGGATCCTATTATGGAAGGGATCCTCTCCTGTTCACTTTCCTCTTCAAGGGGGTAACATCCAAATGAGCTACAATATCCAAATAGAATACTTCTCTTCTTCACACATTACATTGCTTGAACCCCTTTATATAGTGCTACCAACCATCTAAGAAAATTCTAGAGGAGGAACCTTCTAGAAGTAGAGCCTTCTAGTAAGTCCTCTTACATTTATTATATCTAACTACCATAGTGGGCCTTATTTCATAATATAGTGGACCTAGTCAACCTTACATTGAACGTCGTCCATTATTATTACCATGGTCCCTTTATCCCCCCATTACCTCTCTAGATACACTACATTCCATCCCCCTTATGAAAGTGTTTTCCTTAACACTTGTTATGAGGGTGTACAACCATATACCAGGGTCCCATGGATAAGTGTGGAAAGTAGTGTTGAAGTAAACTAGAGAACTAGGGTCTCATGTATAAATGTGAGCCACCAAGATGAATTATTCCAACCACCATTATAAACCTGGGTCCCATGTCCAAGTTATCATGTGAAATCTATGCTAAAGATATTGGATCTCAAGGGCCACCTGAAAATGATGCTCCAAATATGATGCTCCAAATGTCGACGTTGGTCACGTGGCTCCAAATATGGAGATCCATACATATAGTCAGAAAGGGTTGCAACTAAATATGGAAGGAAAAATTCCACTGTAGAATATGTGGGTTGGACACTGGTATTCCTAATCGGCTCTTGATTTGTCACATTGATGTTCTCTACATAAGGTGCAATAGAGTCATCAAATAAAATACAAAAGTGGTTGTCATCCTAGAAATGACAACTATCCATGTAGCAATAATCACATTTGGCCTCCCAATAAGACTAAGCATATGTTTCTTTATTATATTCTTCCATGATGTGGTGTCCAATGATATCCATGTTATATATATGGTTGATGATATCCATGTCACAATATCCCTATATGAACTTTTGTCTCGAGGGCATCAAACTTTCATCTAATTTCCATGAAAAATTGAATATCCATTAAAAATACCACATATAATATACCAAAAGAAATATCTTAAAATTATATTTCTGATGGCACTAATCTGGTAGAAATATGAGCGCTCTGTGAAAATTTATGAGCTCTATAGTCCCATTGTTGTCATGAAAAATCCAAAAAATGGATAATTTTTAATCAGTGATATATTCACTTTCAGAGCTTCGATTCAGACAATTTGTTTTTTGAAATTGGGTGAAATTGTGAGGGGATCTCATATCTATAACTATTTTGAGCCAATTCGACCCCAAGTTCTACATAAATAAGAAAAATCACGCGGTTGTCCATAGAAAACCCTGAAAATTGCATATTTTAAAATCTCGATAACTTCACTTCCCGGACTTCGTTTTAGACGATTTTGTTTTTTGAAATTGGTTGTTTTTCTAAGAAAAAATCATATATACAACCAATTTCTACAAATTCCACACATGAATCTACATGATTTTTCTGGAGTGTAGTGAACCTCTTTTTCTTTTTCGAAAAATTTGCAAAATAAAAAAAATATTCTGTAATTCCCAGTAAGGAAAGTGATCTCATACCAATTGTTAATTACCAAATATTTTTGAATACATTAACCACACAAGATATATGTAAAAATATATAAAAACCACTTGATTTATTTGAAAACCCTTGCGGTAGGGAAACACCATACAATGGATCCTATTATGGAAGGGATCCTCTCTAGTTCACTTACCTCTTCGAGGGGGAAACCTCCTAATGAGATACAAGGTCCAAACCAATAATTCTCTTCTTCACACATTACATTTATTGAATCCATTTATATAGTGCTACTAACCATCTAAGAACATTCTATAGGATGAACCTTCTAGAAGTAGAAACTTCTAGTAAGTCCTCTTACATTTATTATATCTAACTCCCATAGTGAGCCTTATTTAATAATATAGTGGACCTAATCCACCTTACATTGAATGGCCTCCACTATTATTACTATGAGCCCTCTGAGACCCCCATTACCTCTCTAGATACACTACATCCTTGGATGTCAGAGCCTCATATATTCTCTTCACATGATCCACACGTACTCTCTTGCTCTTACACCACACACTTAAAACATATTCGGACAATGTTATTTATGCACTTCAACCTTCCATGAATTTGTACACATGCCAAAAATATGTCCATGGGGTCAAATCGAGATCTCTTTGAATCTTCCTTAAATCCAGACTACAACATTCCTTCGAAATCAATCTCAAACCCCTTTGGTTTGATGTGTGATCTGCTTGTTGGTCCTTCTGTATAAGCATTAATGGACAACTACTATTGGATCATCCCTTGAAACAAATTGTGATCATTGATATGTTCTCTACCCACCAAAATAAGAAACACAAGCCAACACTTAGTAGCCATGTGATATTTCCACGTGATTTAATATTTACTATTGATCTAGTTTTCTTTGGATCAAATCATGATCGTCAATTTTGTTATTGGTTACCTAAACACACAATATAGTCTTGATGCAAATCAATAATCTAATATAGACCTTGGATTGATCTTGGTCGTTGATCTATTTCATCTTGAGTTTAAGGAATTTGCGTTCAAACTTCCATGACCTCTAGAATACACCTTCGTGTTCCACCACACTCATTATGCACCCATACTTAGAAACTTTTCATGTATTTTATGATGGGTCTAAGGAATTTTCCTGATTCACTTGTCTATATATGTCAATCCGACCAATTCATTCTTGATACTTCGTCAATTTTTGAGATCTCATTGTAGGTCCATGGGTCGGTGGGTCCATGTTGATTTCATTGTTTCTTCACATACACTCAATTCTCCATCGCTCCATTAACTCCTCAATGTTTTGATACTTAGTTCATTTTTCAAAATCTCATTGTGGATCGTGGTCCTTTGATCTTAGTCATTGATCTCTGATGATCAATGTTAATGATTTATTATTCTATAAATACACCCAAATCCGTGTAGATGAGGTGGCTTCCACATGGAATTATTTTACATTTATACTGGATGTCATGGAATCAACACATGTTTGACAAGTGGTATTGCATGTTGAATCTACATAGCTTCTTTTTATGGTACTGGAGTGGAATCCCTATGATGTGGAATTCACATTACTAGACACATGGATCTTATGAAGTTTCTATCATGGAAATGATGTGGTTGAGTTGGTCCACTCTGTATCGTTGCCCAATCCTTTGATATTAGTCATTGATCCTTTGATATTAGTCCTTGACCTCTCATGATCAAGGGTCAAGATTTAACTACTAAAAGTTAATCCTTTACGCATGGTTTTGTAACTTTCCCATTCTTATTCAAACAACTTTATGTCATTATAAACTGAATGAAGTCATTTTTATTTATGAATATGGGATATATCAATTGTCTCCATTTATATCTTTTCAAGATCAACACTACTTAGATCTGCAGTGGGATTATTTCTTCCTCCTTGTACCTCTAAGATCTGCAGTGGGATTATTTCTTCCTCCTCGTACCTCTGTATGGAATTAAGAAACCCATTGTTCCTTTTTTGGCATGGTTAATCCTTGATCACGTCCAATATTCATTTAACTTCTTGTTATTCTTATGTAACCCCAAATATATTTCTTCAAGGTAAACAAAAAACTCTTCCAAAAATTCAACAACTCATAGTCATCTTTGCACATAGAGTCTCATGAATGCACAAGGGAATCCTCTCTTTGGTTCATCTTCCTTGGTCTACTTTTTTAACCTCAATGACATGATATTATCAATTTGTAGAGAAATTCATAATATCCTTCCATATTTGAAATCTATGAAAACATCTCCCACTATCTTTTACATCAATGACAACACTATTTCCAACAAGTTGGAAGGTCAGGCAATGCTTCATCTTCTCTCTAGTCCATTTCTCCTTCTTTTATTTTTTTGTTCATCTTTTCTCACACATGGAAAGGTATCATAAAAGTCTCATTACTCCTTTATATACAAAAATATACTACCTGTCTTTTCATCCATTACATAAAAAAATGGAAGTCAATTCTGATGACATGGGGCCCTTCATGCCAACAGATTGATCTCTTTCTTCTTTCATAGTCTTAAACTTCACATTGATAATAATATTAGAGCCTATGATAATAGACAAATTTTCTTGTGATATCCAATTCAAATCAGGAACTAAGCCATGGCACAACTCAATTTGCAGTGGAATCACTTTGGAGCAGATGAGGCCAGGTGGGAACTAGAGGGTTTCATGAAAGAAACATACCCATTTTGTTTTACTATATAAATCCAATAATGTGAATGGTAGAAAATCGAGGAGAGTGTTCCTTTAAGTGAGAGGGTAATGTAACAACCCATTTTTTATTAGTCTGTAATTATAACTATGTCTTAGTATCATTGTGAGTCACGAAAAAGGTGTTTGTCAATTTTAAGACTAGAACAAATAATTACAAACAATGTAAATGCATTTTATTTAATTAATGAAAATTGGTTAAACAAGTAACTGAAGGGTGGAACACTGGTACTCACCATGATACCACAAGTTGAAACTAGTGAGGGGGTTGGGGGACTACTTTTCTTTCAAATAGTTAACCCTCTTCAAAGAAAAATATTATCAAATTGACAAAATTCAATTTGAATTTTTTTCCCCTCTCTTCCCATTTCCCCAAAATTAGTTAATGAAGGGGGTTTGGTAGTTGAGAATCCAACCACCCATGATGATGGAGATATGATGAGGTGGCTAGGATAGATAAAAAATGTCATCGAGAGGCACAAAAGGTACCCACCTCATTTTCCATGATTAACTCAAGAATTCCTCTGCCACAAGAAATTAAAAGGTGAACCTTCTTGGGGAAAGGGGATAACACACATAGGGGTGTGATAGGTGATAGTTTTTCAATAGATATGGAGGTAGCCATGAGAATTAAAAAAGAGATAAAAATCATGATTATACTAGTTGATGAAATTTTACAGGAAAGTATGACTTGATTTGGCTACTAGAAATCATGCCTAGGGATGCCAAACATGAACTTGGTCAATTACTAAGAAAATAGACTTGCTAAAGCTTGAATTGGGCTACTCAAATTGGGAACAAATACCTTAACCTAACCTAGGCAAAGACTGACTCAAATTTTGATGTTATATGGGAAAGTAAAATGACACTTAGAGGGGAGGGTTTTGAGGAAATCCATCGACATTAAAGGATTCCATTGTGCAAGTGTAACCAACTAAGAAGGCATCTGTGAAATTCATGGAGATCCTAGGCTCACTGGGTAGAAAATGATTTTTTCTAGTTGACTTCTTGTGAAGGATAGTGACCTTCACACCCTTCATTTTCCTTGAGAAACTGAGTTTCCCTTGTGGTATGATGGCCTTGCTAGTGGGTGGCCTATTGCAGAAGGATATCAATGCAATAGAGCCTAGGATTAGGAGAAGGAGCTAGTCATCATTCATGGAGCTTGGAGAAATACCTCGCACCTGAACTGATTGAAAAAAAAGCAGGGGTTACAAAATTAGATAATAAATACGCCAATGACACGAGAGATACATTTTATTGGGGAAAATAATAAAAGATGATGTACATGATATTATATTATCCATGTAAAATTAGTAAGGTGAATCATCACTATGATGAAATTAATTCAAACTTAATGTGATCATCACTTCCTCTCTCTCATTGTATATTATCTGGAAACCCCACTCGAAAAATTTAAAATAACATAAAGGGGACATGAAAATTTCATTTAGTAGCGAGGAGTAATCAAGCATTAGTCGTTCTGGCTGCAACATTCATGGAAGTACACCCATTCTCCTATTTATTTCCTCAACAATTAGGATTTTACAATGCTAAATATAGGAGGGGCTTCACTTGTTTTCGCAAACAATAGAGTAAGTTCTCTTTGATAACAGACGATATACTCTCAGAGATCTTAGTAATACATAATCTAACCTAAGATCCATCTATTTCAAGATGAATATCCAAGTTTTGACTATGCTACATAGATGAAAAAAAGGGTAAGCGGTCAATAACTATTCGTGTCTGCAAAGAAAGAAGGTCAAGAGAAATATTTGCATCTCCCTCTCATTCAAATGAACTCCCCAAGTGATCAGGATTTATGAGAGGAACAAAATGAATAAAAAATTGAATACAATAACATAGAGTACGAAGAACAACAATAGACATCCAGTGAGCAATAAATTATATTGAATAAATAAAATAGGATGAAACCGTAGAACTGAAAACAACTTGCTCGAATGGTGGTAGCTATCTTTGAGAAGAGATGTGGCAACTACACACATTTGTCTTAACAGAATGATTGCAGTGAGGCTAGAAAAGTCTTTTTAACATTATTGAGGAATGCCAAAGCCCTAAACATCCAAAAACCTAAGCCTAGGAAATGAAATGCCAAAACTTATGTGGGAACCAATGGGTAAGTTGGTACCTCAACTTCTCGGGGTCGTAACTTTTGCATATGAATTCCATTTTAGAAGTGTGGTAGCCCATTGGAAAGGTATTTTCGAGAACTACACATTATGTTGTAAAACTCTAATTTACTCTATAGTTTGACTATGGAAAGTAAAAAAAACATTGTTGTTTAGGGCCCCAAAACGGCCTTCGAAGTACAAAAATATCTACTGACATGAAAAATTCCAAAGAAAGCTAGTTGGAATAGTTGGACAACCACCAATATCCACGTAGATTTTATGCAGGGCTTTAGGATAGCCTCGGAAGTGAACAACCCACAATTACAAAGAAATGTCATCATTATGGAGAAACATGTTGAACTAAAAACTAACAAGAGGAGCGAGTTGCAATATGTGTGTGGCCACCAATTTCCATGTGGATTAGTCCTCCCCCCTTCGAAAGAAATGGTCACCATTACATTGTTTTCCCCCATTAGGTGAGGAAAATTGTACTGAATCTGGCCCCGGGTAAGCCACTTTCCTTGGTGCAGGAGCTGCCCTACCTTGAAAATTTGATAAATCTATATCATATTCTAACGAGTGTCATTGACCCGTGTGTCCACTATCTGATCAGTGGATTCTTGTTCCATGGAGAGCTCTATTGGTGTCAACTATTTTTCGATCTCTAAGGTGTCCAATAATGGTGGAAAATATGGTCGGAGGAGGTCCACATTGAACACTGGGTGCAAGCCAAGGAAGGGGGGAGTGTTGAGCTCAAATAAATTATCACCTATAGCCTTGGTGATAGTATAAGGCCCATAGAGAAGTGGATAGAGCTTCATATGGGGACCTGTAAGGTGCTCTTTCTGAAAATCTAACCAAACCTTGTCTCCCGCCTGAAACTTGTGCGGTATCCAGTGTTGATCATGGCACTGCTTATACTTAGCATTGGATTTATGCAAAATCTCATGGACCTATTTGTGGATGTGATGAATCTATTCAATGAATCTAGAGGATTTGTTGGCCTCAGACTGAACATGGGAAGATTCTACCTGTGTGGTTGCAAGAGGTAGTGGAACATCAATGGGACCGAAGGGTTGGAATCCCATCCCCACGTGAAATGGGCTATGGATGGTGGAGTTGTGGAGAGACCTTTTGTAGCTATGTTGAACATAGGGAAGACTCTCATCCCATG
>JASDQU010192407.1:5748-19737 GCA_032191745.1 Picea mariana | reverse complement strand
CTCTCGGTACACCATGTCTAGGACCTATGGGCCTCAATACATGATCTCCTAGTTATCCCTAGAGATCGGGGATAACAATGATCATTTAGGTTCTCTGCATGTGTGGTTCTTGTATTCTCCTTCTGCTGAATGATGTGTTCTACTTTACTTTATGCTATTATGGAAATTTCATTGTATGAGATTACTTATTCTCTTTGTTTATAATATTTTATTATACTAAATGGATATTTATTTTTTAGGAGATGCCCAGTCCTTTCTCTGGTATTCTGCATGTGAATATTTTCTTCAAGAATAAGTCTAGTCCTTTCTCCGACACTTTTATATTCTTGTATTTTATTAGACAAAGATGAGTACCACCTCTCTAAAAATGAAGGAGGAATTATCCTCATGATAATATCTTAAATATATGTTAAATTGTCTTTTAGATCAACAAATTTCTAACTCTCTTGAAAGTGCAACTAGTCTAAGGGTCAAGATACTAAATAAGGGGATATAACCCTAAACCCAACATATCACATGGTGAGGTAATTTATATGTATGAAATTTGATAGAAACCTGTATTTTGGATCCTTTATTTATATAATCGAGGTCCATTTTATCTCAATACTAAGAAAACATCATTCTAGGAAAGTATTGAGGAACCTCATCATTATTTCAATATTTCTCATATCCATACATAAATTTCTCATAATTGAAAGAAAAAAATATATGGATCATTAAAACTTGCAACCTTTATACATTTTTTTCCTTTTAAGTGAGAGTAAATAATGAAAAGGCCCTTTTTCCAACTGCAGGTCTAGGGAAATTACACTTTTCCAACTCAATAGGCAATCTAGGAGAATTATCTGTCATCCCATCAACAATAAGAGATCTTCCTAAAGATATTTTTGAGTGCAACCATGACCCATAGAAAATCATAGTGGACAAAATACTGTAATTGGGTTGTTTTTTTTATTCTTCTCTTTCTCTTCCTATTCAACTTCATCGAACTGAAATTCCAAGCCAAACATTTCTCTCATGATCCTAATTCTTCTATCTGCCAGTGTTGTTGTTCTTATTCTTTCTCTTTGCTTCAATAAATATGACCATCCCATTGATGGGAGGACTTTGCAATTGACCTCACCTTGTGAAAATAGACAAACTTGTATAATCCTATGTTAAATGTACTGAAATTGTAGACCTCACCACCTTGCATGGACCCTTCTAAATTAGTATTTTCATTGACAAAATACCAATTCTTATAATATTGTTGGTTTCATAGTTGTTTTAGTTTTTTTCAAATTTCAACTTTGGGTTTTAACCTTTTAGATTTTCAAATTTATGATCTATCAATGTTTTCCAATACTTTTCCCTATAGAAAATGATGTAGTTCAATCAACATGTGGGGACATGAGATGATTTGCTCTTTTTGGCGATTGTCAATGTGTTGCACCAAGTTTTATGCATCCGACTTTGAACAATTTACAATATTTCTTAGATTGTATAGACACTTTTGGATTCAGGTGAATTTACATTTAATAGTGCATATATTATGAAAATAATATAATAAAGGTTACTCAACATTGTGAATAAGGTTGGTTTTTTACCACAACTCATTAAACTGAATTAAAGGATGAGAAAATTTATTTTAAATTTATAAACTAAATTAAAGTATGAGAAGATTAATTTTAAAGTTATTCATTGAAATGGTTTACTTTCTCAACTATCAAGTTTATTAATTTTAATTGAAATGGTTTACTTTGTCAACTATTAATTTTGTTAGGGAGACTCTTCGGTTGGTTCCTCGAGGAATATGGTTTGCATCCAGTAAACACCTGAGCGGGGGTTTGAGTACCTCCCCTTCTTCGTCCCTTTCTCCAATAGATCCCTTCTATGGATCTCAGGTTTTTTCAATCGACTTCACATGTTTATCCTCCCCTTCCCCTCTCGTTTCCCTCCCTTATATCCATGTGCTTTCCATGTGCCTTGTCCTCATGGAAGCTCCCCCATTAGACCTAGTGGACTATGAAGCAAGTCCACCCCTAGTCGCAACATTTCTCATGCAATATGAGTTTCTCGAGCAGTGGTCTAGTCCTCCATCTCCTTTCTAGGTGGTGTCCAGACATCTAAAAAATGGATCTTCCCAGGATGGTGCTCGTGATAACTTTAGTAAGTGTATGGATTCAGACCCTTTTTCCTTTTCTCGTGATTGTCTGTCTAGTTTACCAATGAGATTTCCTGCTCAACTCTCTAACTTGTCTCTCTTTGGTTCAAAGGCTTGTTTGAAGATGAAATATCATCCTCTCCCTTGTCTTGAGAAAATCTTGCCATCGAGAATCGAAGGTAGTTTTGGAAGAGTTGGCAATGAGGTTTAGGTTCCTAAGTGCTCTTCTAAGTGTATCATAGAAATGGGTGGTGCAATAAGAATGGTGGTGGGGGTGGACATATCCATCCTTGAGATTTATCAGTTTGATGGAAATATTTTGGTACGCAGGTTTTCTGGTAAAGCGTCTAGAGAAAAGGAAACTATTTCATGGGTGTAGAAGGAATGACAACCTATTCTCAATTGTGTCCCACTTTTTCACGTCTTTCCGTGGGGTTAGTTCTCCTTTTTAATGAAATCCAAAGAAGAAAACTATGTTATCCTAAGAAATAATTGGTCTTGGGGATTGATGGGCCTTAATTTGAAACCTTGGTCAGTTGATTTAGATCCAATGCATGAATCGGTCTCTAAGATGAAGGTATGGGAAATTATCCTTGGGTTTCCCATAACATTCTAGTCAAGGGATGCTTTGGAATTTTTAGATAACAAAATTGGATCCTTTGTAAGTATAGAGTCGAATTGGGCATCTAAGAATGACATAAGATGCGCTTGGATCCAGGTGGAAGTGGACATCTACAAAGGGTCAGTTGGTAGCATAGAAATTGTCTTTGAAAATAAGACCTGGACCCAAAAATTGGACTACTACAAGATTTCATTTAGATGTCATGGGTGCCAAGAAATAGGTCATATTTGGGCTCAATATTATAATGTAATTCCTTCTATGTACTCTCCTTTCAAATTATTGTGTGCTAATAAGTTGGAAGGGCATCAGGCCCATGTGGAAGTGGTTTATGTTCAAGGTAAAGAGGTTTTGGCTCCTTTGGACCATGTTTGCAGTGGGAAGATGCTAGCTAATTTAGGTGGATTATAGGTCCATGATTTTGATTAAAGTATGATCTATGGCAAGGTGTTTCCTCTTTTCTCTTCTCCTGAGGAAACGTTACTTAAATTTTCTCCTTCTGTGGAAGATATGGTTTCATCGTCGTCTGATCCTTTGGCTTCCCGACCTCTATATTCATCCCCTATTAGTGAGGCTTCGACCCATTTTGTCCCCCATCCTCATGTCCATGTGATCCCTAAAGTTGGTTTTGTCCCCTCTCCCTTGTTGACCCTTGATGCTTCAACTTTCGCACCCATTACTAATGTATCTCTCACCTCCCCTTTCCTTTCTCCCTCTGCAAGAGATAAATATTATGTAGGCTCCTCTAATGGACCCTCTCTGCTGCCCCCTTCCCATCCTCCCTCTCCCTCCTCCCCTTTAGTTGGTAGATATTCTCTTAGCTCCAAAAGTTTTCTTTCCAGTGATGCTTCCTCGGAGGGGATTAGCATTGAACCCCCCTATGGTGTCTCAATCGGGCATGGATTCTAATATTTTGAAATATAAGGAAAAGAGGTTGCAAAAGTTATAAAAGGAACTCAGTCTACCATGATAAGTTCCCTTAGAGTAGGGATCACCCAATCCTCCCCTGTAAATGATTCTCCTTTCTTTCAACTATAGACGGGTTGGGGGAGCCCCTAAAAAACTCGCCCCCAAAAGGATTCTCCCAATCCTTAATCCACATATCATCCTATTGCAGGATATGATGTGCCTTGGTGATACAGTTGTTAAATTGTGTAGTTCATGGATGAAAAATTAGTCTTTTAGTTCGTTGGATGCAAAAGGTCTGTCAGGTGGGAATCTATTAGGATGGAGCCCAAACTTCAAAAAAAATTCTTCCTCAGTGTTTCAGACATCTATTTATGTTAGAATGAGGCATAAAGAATGTGAATTTGATTTTCGTGTGGTAAATATCTATGGCCCTTACTCTAATAGGTCTTCCTTTTGGGAAGAATTGTCTTACACAAGAGTTTTCAATGATCCTTTGATAGTATTAGGTGGTGACTTTAACTTCACCTTATCCCTTACAAAGGTTTGGGGATCGCACCCATGAGAATACCATCAAGGGTTTTTTTTTTTTAAATCTTCTTGAATTCCATCATTTGGTTTACGTAGAGCTAACCAATCTTGTTCCTACTTGGCACAATTTTCAAACTGGTAGAGAAGAAGTAGCTAAGTGTTTAGATATATTCCTTGTTTCAGAGGAATTGTGGGGTATGAGTTTTAGGTTCAAGTCTATTTTTGAGGAAGGAATGATTTCTAACCATAAACTAATCTCCCTTCTATGGAAATTTAGATCAGAGGCTCCCCTAACCCCCTTAAAATTAAATCAATTTCAGTTGGAGGATGATGATTTTAAAAAGTTGGTAAAAGAATGTTGGATAAAACTCTCTCATGAGAATCAATATCCTTTGATGGTTCAACTCAAAGATAAACTAAATATACTTAAGGAATATACTTAAGAAGGAAACTAAGTTGTGGCTCCCAGTTTGGAAATCTAGAAAGCAGAGAGAGATGGTGAAAATAAAAGCAAGTCTATCTAGTATCTGGAGATCCATTGACGATGGAGCTCTAAGTGATCCACTTCTTGAAAAGCTCAAAACATAGGAGGAGAGAAAATATACATGGTTGAAAAATGAAGATATTGAAAGGAGATATAAAAGACATGCCCTCTGGCTCCAAGTTGGTGAGTGTAATACACAATTATTCCATAACTTTTCCAATCTCAGAAGAAATTTAAATTCCCTTTGGGAAATCAAGAATGGAGAGGGTGTGTTGGTAAGTTATTTTCATGAAAAGGAGGAAGCAACTGATATATATTTTGAAGATCTATTTAAGTCTCCTGTGGGGTGTCTTATTCAGGAAACCCTTGAGGTAGTAACCAAGATTCCCTCAATATTTACGAATGAAATGAACTAAGAATTGAATGAAGAAGTTATGAAAGATGAAGTGAGTGATTCTCTTTCCTCAATTCAAAGTGGTAAGATCCCTGGGCCAGACGAATTCACAGTGGAATTTCTAAAACATTTCTATGAGATGTTGAAAGAATATCTAGTGGAAGTAGTAAAGGAGTCTTAGAGGATTGGAAGATTCCATAGTGCCTTAAATTCAAACTTTCTCTTCCTTATTCCTAAGAAGCAATATATTGTCTCATTTGATGACTTTCAACCGATCTCTTGCTACAATGTGGTATATAAATTGATTTCCAATATTATTGCTAGAAGGTTTAGGCCTCTTTTGAATGAGGTTATTGGGGAAGAGAAGTTCAGATTTTTTCATAATCGTTAGATCCATGATGCAGTGGCTATGGCCGAGGAAGTTCTCCATTCTTTGAAAAAAAAGAATCTTAAGGAAACCATTCTTAAATTGGACCTATCAAAAGAATACGGCATGGTTAGTTGGGAATTATTGAGATTGTCCCTTCTTCATATAGGAATGTTGATGGGAGTAGTAAATTAGATCATGGGAAGCGTTCAAAGTGCTTCCTTTGTCGTCCTCCTTAACAATTCCCCTTCACGTTTCTTTCAATCCTATAGGAGGCTCCATCAATGTTTTCCTATATCTCATTTCTTATTCCTTCTGATTGCTGAAGGTATGAGTAGACTTATTAAGGATGCATGTAATCATGACTCTTTGAGAGGGGTTAAAGTCTCAAAGTTAGATATGATATCTCACCTCCTTTTTGTCGATGAATTTTTTTGTAGCATCTATGGTTCCTTGAGAGATGTATCAGTTTTAAAAATATTGTTGGACCTCTACTGCTGAGCTATAGGCATGTCGATCAAACTGAATGAATTGTGTGTTATTCTAAATAAGTGTATTGAAGTAGATTCCAACTCTCTCCACACCTTAATTCCAACTCAATGAAAGGATTTTGAAGACAGGTTTAAATGTCTCGACTTTCACCTTAAGTTGGATTGTTATTGTAAAGAAGATTGGAGTTGGCTTATTAGAAAAGTGGAGGCTCGACTCTCAATTTGGACGAATAGGTTTCTTTCAAGAGGGGGTAGGCTATTTCTAATGAAATCGGTCTTGGAAGGTATTCTTGTGTATTCAATTTCAATAGAAACCATTCATAAGGGAACATTGGATAGTATTTGTAGGTTAAGTTTTAAATATCTATGGAATGGGAATAACCTTTTAATAGGATTTCATTTAGTCAGTTGGAAGAATATCACCTCCCATATGGGATTTTGGGGGTGGGGTCTCAAGGACCTTCAATTTTTTACTTGAGCTTAGAGCAAGATTTTCCTCAGCCTATGCAATATTGCAGAGGGGGCCTTATTCCATTTCCCTATGCAGACTTGTCTTCTCTGTTACTAAAATCCAGAGACAAAAATACAAAGTTTTCCACTTGTACACATCTTGCACCCTATACAACAAGCGTATACACATGCTGCTCCACTATAGCCTACGTACATCGAGATTTGTGCCAAAAAAACAGAAATAAATGTCGGGTTTCCATGTCACGACATGAGATATCTGATTCTTGGCCTTCCATATACTGGAAACATTCTGACTTGGCCCTTTAGTTTAATTTTGAAGGATATAAAGAATCCAATTCCGAGTTGTGGAAAAGGAGAAAGAATTCAACTTTGAGAGAAAAGTTAAAAAATTCAACTTTGAGAGCAAAGTTACTCTAGAGAGATTATTTACTTCATATTGAGTCTGCATCCCTTTGTCCTTTAAGTCTGAATACAATGTTCATCCCTCAAGCTCTTCCCTTATTGATCGGTAACCTCATTATCTCCCTAATATGAGGTTTCCTTTGGTGGAGGATTGAAGTGGTGGAGGCCTAGCTGGAAGGAACTTAGTTTCTCAGTTCTAAACCGTGTCGACACGGAAGTCTGTGATATTTTCATTTTTGCTGATCATTTATTAATAGAAATACTCTCTTCTCGTCCAATTGATGTCTTGAAAATATATGAATTATTATCCATGGACATATTTGTTATGTATATTGATGGATTATGCTATCTAATGTGCTAATCTTTTATATTTCCACCATATGCTTGTTTTTGCTTGTTTGTTGAGAACTTGTTGCATGTATATATAGCTTTGGGTCAAAGTGCTCAATGGTGGACATCAACGAACATCTGGACAAGGTAGGAATCTTTCTTATCTCCCTCGCACATTGGTTTATTTAGCATATTCTTGGAATAGAGTCAATTTCTGTAGTCATTTACGTCTGTTGTGGTTCACTGTAGATGATCCAGATTAATGTAGGAACACAATGAAATATAGAAATACACATAAACATGGAGATGTAGCAGAAATAAGACTTCATTTCACTAATAACAAATGATTGAAATACACTTACAAATAGAATGGAAATAAACTAGCTAGGGCGCTAGTATCTTATCTCTGAGAAGAATGTGGCGGCTACTAGCCTTTGAATTGTGTTACAATGAGGCTTGAAGGCCTATTATTGAGAAACAATGGAAAACCCTAAATATCCAAAGACCTAACCTTAGGAGATGAAACACCAAGACTATGGGCCCTGTTTAGGTAAATTGGTACATCAACTTCCCAGGGACGTAACTTTGACATACAATCTCTGTTTGACGTGCTCAATACCTCGTTAGAAATATCTATCTGAGGAATGCAAATTTTGGGTGAGAAATATCAAAATATGTTCTATGTTGCTCCTTGGTTTCTCAAAAAAAGTTGTTTAGGGCCTCAAAATAGCTCCGAAAGTTCAGGACCCAAAAAACTGCTAAAAATAGTAAATTGTGCAGAAAATGAAAAAATGAAAGAAGCAATGGTGGGGGTCCAAGTGGAATAGGTGGGTGGCCACCAGTATCCACCTGGATCATTCCTCCCTCATTATGAATCAATGTTCCCCATTGCGTTGAGTTCCTCCATGAGATGAGGAAACTTCTGTTGAACTTGGTCCCCGGTGAGCCACTTGCCTTGGTGGAGGGGTTGGTCTGCTTTGACAAATCGATATAGAAGTATCCTTTGTTTTTGGGTGCACTTGATTTGTGTATCCATGGTATGATCAGTTGTGTATTGTTTCAAGCATTCTGAATTTAAATCTGTTGGTGTGAGTTGTTCAGCCATGTCAGATGTGTTGAGTAGAGGTGGAAAGTTGGGTTGAAGGCAGTCCACATTGAACACTGGATGTAGACCAAGAAATGGTGGAATGATGAGCTCAAAGGAATTGTTACATATAGCCTTGGTGATGATGTGCAACCCATATCTGAGCAAGCGAAGCTTGTGGTGGGGTCCAGCAAGGTGCTCCTTTTGAAAATGTAGCCACACTTTGTCGCCCACTTGGAAATTGTGTGGCACCCGATGTTGATCATGTCACTGCTTGTACTTAGCATTGGCTCTGTCCAAGATGTCATCAACCTTTTTTGTGGATGTGTTGAATGTGCTCAATGAATATGTTTTCCTTGTCAACCTCAGAATGGACATGAGTTGAATCTTCCTGAGTAGCCACAAGTGGCATGGCTATGTCAATGGGACATAGTGGTTGGAATCCCAAGCCCACCTGAAAGGGGTTGTGGCTGGTTGAGCTATGGAGAGCCCGATTGTATTTTTGTTGTACATAGGGGAGGCTCTCATCCCACGTGTATGGATTCTTTAAGTTTTACATGTGAAGAATGTGTATGATCATCCGGTTGAAGACCTCTATTTGGCCATCAATTTGTGGATGGAAAGCTATGGAATTGGTGAGCTTGGTGTCCAACATTGACCAAAGGTTGGAAAAAAATGTACTAAGGAACTTGTTGTCCTGATATGAGATGATAGACTATGGGATCCCAAAGTGTATCCACACTCATTCAAAGAAGAGTATAGCAGTGGAATTTGTTGTGATATTCTTCTTGCAGGCCATCATAATGGACATCTTCGAGAATATGTCGATGACCAAAAAAACACAGTCATTTCCATCCTTAGTAGAAGGAAGGCCCGACATGTAATCCATCGAGATGGATTCCCAAGGTCAACTGGAGGTAGGAAGCGAAGTATAGAGGCCTTGCTTCTTGATGGTCAACTTGAAAATGGTGCAAGCAGTGCAGGACTTGATGTACTTCCCAACATCATGTCGAAGGTTCGGCCAATAGAAATAATTTTGTAGTACTGTCACAGTTTTCTCAACCACAAAATGCCCAGTGGCCCGACTACAGTGTGCCTCCCAAATCATCTTGGCATGCTCACTTAAAGGAAAAAAAAGGTGTCCTAGGTGACATAGTAGGGCATCCTGGAGGTGAAAATTGGTAACTTGCTTACCCTCTAAGAGTGTATTGTATGTGTGGCCGAATTTTGGATCACTTATGTAGAGAAGCATCCAATTAGAAGTCTCATGCCCAGAAGAGTTGAGCATAGTGGTTAGCACCACGATGGGTGGTCAACTCAGGTAGTCTRCAACATTATTGGTGTTGCCTTTCTTGTACTTAATGTTCAAATGAAATTGTTGCAGGTATGTTCAAATTAGACCACTTATGATCGTGATCATTATGCAACTTCCCTTGTGTCTGTATGAACTACAGGGRTTGGTGGTCTGTGTGGATGACTGTTTTCCTTTCCCAAAATGTAATGCTTCCATTGACAACAAGCATGCACAATGGAATACATCTATTTGTCATAAGTGGGATACTTTCAGACTGTATCGGAAAGTGTCTCACTGTCATATGCCATTGGATGCCCATGTTGAGTTAGGACTTCCCAAATAGCATAGTCAAAGGCATCTATCTTGATCTCAAATGGTTGTTGCAATTCTGGTAATGTGAGCATTGGTGCAGAGTATAGGCGATGCTTAAACTCCCCAAACACCTTCTGTTGATATTCTGACAAAAAGAATTTTTCTTTCGCTCCTCCCTTGGTGAATTGACTCAAGGGCCAAGTGATATGAGAGAATCCCAACATGAACCTGCAGTAGAAACTGGAAAGACCCAAAAATATGTAGAGCTTTGTTAGGGTGGCTAGGGCTGGCCAATCCTGAATGACTTGGATCTTTGTTGGATCCACATGCACCCCCCGATCATCAATAATGTATTCCAGATACTAAACCTGGGTCATGCCAAAAGTGCATTTCTCCAAATTGGCACACAACTTGTGTTGCCGCAGTGTTTGGAGGACCTGTCGGATGTGGTGGAGGTGCTCTTCCCAAGTCTGACTAAAGATTAGAATGTCATGCAAGTACACCACTAATGATGTCATCCATTAGCCTCATGAAGGTTGCAGGGGCATTTGTCAACCTAAAAGGCATTACCAACCATTTTAAAAGKCCCTCCTTGCATTTGAAGGCAGTCTTCCACACATCAGAGGGTTCGATTGGTACTTCATCATACCCAAACTTCAAGTCGATCTTGCTAAAATATTTTTCCCCCTTGAGTTGGTCCAGAAGGTCATCAATTTGTTTGATTGGGTAACTATTCCRGACAATAATCTTGTTTAGCTCCCGATAGTCAATGCAAAGTCTCCAAGTCCCATTTTTCTTCTGYACCAACATGATCGGGCTYCCACAAAGCAATGAGCTCAGTTAGATGTGACCTTTCTGCAACAACTCCTAACTATCCCTTTTGATTTCATCATTCTCCATAATAGAGCACTGATATATTGTTCCATTGGGCAGCGACGCACCTAAGGTCATATCGATGGGGTGCTTGACCTAGCAGTGTAGAGGCACCCCTGCGGGGGAGGTGAATATGTCCTCGTACTCCTCCACAAACTTATCCATCTATTGTTGTCATGTATAGGGGCCCTGTCTAGAGGTCATGGCCATAGTCTTCTTCTTTCCTTGATGACGGATCATCAGGAAATTTTTTTCCTGGTTTTGGAAATTATCTTACTGCATTGTTTTGCAGTAACCAAAGAGATGGTGGTAGGCAGTGCTATCTTTGGTATCCTGTACAACTTATTTCCCAAAGTGATAATAATAACATGAGGCTTGGACTCATACAAAGAATGTCGCTTCCACAAGTACAGTTGGCCTAATAATACATTAGCAACATCAAGAGGAGAAATGTCACACAATACCTCATCCGTGAAGGGCTTGATGTTGTAGGGAAGGTGACATTGTTGGCTGATGCAGAGGTCTTGTCCTTGGTGAAACCACCCATTGGTGTATGGTTGTGGGTGTTCTATGGTCGACAAGCCCAACCACTTCATGACCTCTACTGATATGAGTTTCTTCTATCTCCTGTTGTCAACAATGAACTGCGACAGGGAACTGTTTACCCACATCTTGGAATGGAAGAGATGCTCTACCTCCTCTAGGTATTTTGGTCCCTCCTTTTGGATCTTCTTGGTTGAAATGGTGGTGTTGGGCTCTGTATCGATAATCTACTTCCTCCTATCATTCCCCTTGTTTGGTTTTGGTTCAGAGTCAGAGCATGCATCTGATTCAGAAGCCTTCAACTTCTCTACTAGTAACTTCTTGGCCTAACACTCACTTGCGTTGTGGGTGGAGATCTTATGGAACTCAGACCACTTCCCTGTGTCCTTTTCTGGATTCGTGATTTTTTTATTTGCTAATAGATTTGGCAGGTTTTCCTGGGCCACCCCGCCTTGGCTAGGTCCTTTTTTCTATGTTTTGGGGGTACCTTTCCCTTGCTTCTGATTCGCAAACCCAAAGTCTTGCTTCTTCTGTTTGAACTTCTTCTCAATCTTGGAAGCATATCGGTATGCCTCACCAACTGAGGATATGTTGAGGAAATCCATTTCCTCCTAAATGTATCTGTGCAAAAAACTGTGGTACCTTAACACCAAATTTTTCTCTGAATATTTGATACCCAACTTTGTGCGTAGGGTATGAAACAAATTCATCAACTCATGCACATCTTGGTCCCTTTTTTTGCGGCAGCGTAGTCCATTGTATGCAGTTATCCTCATATCTACCCATGGGCTAATATTGTTCCTTGATGGCATCTGGAAAGAATTAAAAGTGGGTGTGACCGAGAACAAAGAGGGTTCCCCCTTGCCCTGTTTCTCCCATTAGGTTTTCCACCAGTCCTTGACATGGGGGCCAGCTTTGAGGAGTGAAACAAAATCCTTTCTCAATCGAAAAAGTCATGAACAGAGAAATATCCTTCTAACAGATTCAACTATCTATCTATGACATCTGCATATATYTGGCCCTCAAATATGGGAATGCCAAAGTTTTCTTGTACCTTAAAAGGAGTGGCRCCTCCAAAGTGGTTGTTGGATGTAGATGCACCGCCAGTGGGAATTCATTGAAKGATCTRGGCAAAGTTGTCCATCATCGCATTCCTTTGTTTCTCGAGGGCCTCCTCAAGCAAAATTTTGATAGGATCTCCTTATCCCTCATCTTTCTTTTCTTCCCCCATGGGCGATTKTCAGGGTTTGCGAGGCTGACCTTGCAAAGGTTCAACCCGAACGATCCCTAACTCCTTATACCCCGACCTCGTTGGGGACATGTAAAGAAGGATCAAGAATGAGTAGACCACTTTGATACCACTGATATGGATTTATGTAGGAACACAATGAAATACAGAAATACACATAAACACAGATATGCAGCGGAAATAAGACTTTATTTCATTAATAAGAAATGACTGAAATGTGCTTACAGACATAATGGAAATAAACTAGCTAGGGCATTGGTAGCTTATCTCTTAGAAGAGATGTGGTGTCTATTGGCCTATGAACTGTGTTACAATGAGGCTCGAAGGCCTATTATTATTGAGAAACAATGGAAAACCCTAAACTTCCAAAGACCTAAGCCTAGGAGATGAAACGCCAAGACTATGGGCCCCGTTTGGGTAAATTGGTACATCAACTTCCTGGGGATGTAACTTTGACATACGATCTTCGTTTGATGTTCTCAATACCTCGTTAGAAATATCTATCCAAGGAATACAACTTTTGGGTGAGAAAACTCAACCCACATTCCATGTTTCTCCCCGTTTTCTCAAAAAACGTCGTTTAGGGCCTCAAAACGACTCAGGAAGTTCAGGACCCGAAAAACTGCTAAAAATAGTAAATTGTGTGGAAACTAAAAAACTAAAAGAAGCAATGGTGGGGGTCCAAGTGGAATAGGTGGGTGGCCACCAATATCCACCTGGATCACTAGCCATAGAGATATTTTCCTCTTGGGCAAATTGGCAACCATACTGGGGATGAATCTTCTTTCATAGGGTTTGCAGTACTTTTCTCCTTAGATTGCTCTCGTTTCTATTGTGGTTCTTGTTGTACCATTTCTCGACAACACTTGTTCACTCTAGGTTTGAGTTTTCATCCTTTCTCCCTTTCCTAGCCATGTTTTAAAGCATATATGTGCCTCTTTCCTTGACAGCTGTGTATACATGCAGGTTGTCTCACTGTAAGATACGTATATACGCACTGTTTTCCCGAAGAATCACGTACACCTCTTTTCCTTGCATGTTTTCTGGGTGGGATTTCATTCTTGTTGAGCCTTCTTGGGTCTCTGTAGTGCCTATTGAGTGCATGTGGGATGACAAGAAACCCTCTTTTGGTTGAATTTATGGGCGAAGTCTTTCTCTTCATATTTTCATTTTTATTGTCCTTGTACATTGGGATGGGTGTTTTGTTGCTTGGTATCCTTCTTGAGTTATCTCTTTTTTACACACAGTAGGGCTATATATCAAGTTATTTGTTCAATCCATGCATTTTCAGTTTTGATATATTAAAAATACAAAAATATAGGCATTTTTCATTTCTTAGCATTTTATGTCTTTTGAGTTTTTATCATTAACTTAGTGCATACAGTGAAAGATTGCATTTTTACTTCTTAATTATAGAGTTGAATTTGAAAATTGCATCGTTTTTTTTTTAAGCATATCATTCATTAAAAGTTAAAGTTAGGACTTTGCACTATTTT
>JASDQU010192404.1:20102-34330 GCA_032191745.1 Picea mariana | reverse complement strand
CCACCAAGATTCCTTCAGATATTCCAAAATTCGAAGGCAAGACTAGTGAGGATCATGGTGATCACATTACTGCGTTTCACCTTTGGTGCTCTTCAGAATCCCTTAAAAATGATTCTATTAGTTAATGTTGTTTAAATGCACCCTCATGGGGGTCACTGTGAAAAGGTATATAGAGCTACCAAAGGGGATGTACAAAAATTTTAATCATATGTTTTTAGTCTTCCTCAACCACTTCCAATTTTTAGTTTGTTATGATGATGGCATAGAACTTCTCTCTCCCTTCCGTCGGGACAAATCCACCATATCTTGGATCACATCTAGGAGTGGTGTAGACAAAAGAGGTTGATAAAGGCCTACATACCCCAAAAAATCCTTCTATAGTGGTTCCTTAAGTCTCTACAACCTTATATTTCGAAGGATGTTTCTACATTCGGGGTTACATCCGAGGAAGAAGCGATTTTTAAAGACCATCAGTTAGATCTTATATATGCTTAGTTTGGGATGTTATACGAGATTATTCCAAATGAACCGAGGTCAATCTATGACCCTAGACAAAATCTCAAGCCTCATGCTGATGAAATTGTAGGCTATACCAATGTGAAATCTGCAGACTTGGTGAAAATCCAGTTGAAATATTTGTCTCTAAACAAGTCTGTAGAAGGGCCAACTTCATATGTGTCCTCCACTCCCACTCAGTCGGTGGATGTACTTTCTGTGCAATCAACGACTAATCCAAATGGTAACCAACAAATAGGAGGGGATAAAAAGAAAGGACGTGGTGACAATCGTAAGGGTGGGAAGAATAATAATAAACCCAAGGACAATGGTAATAATGAGAAGTTGAATAATAATGATGGTGAGGGCAAGAAAGAAAGGTGGAAGGTGAAGTTTCCTTGCAATCTTTGTATAAATGACCACCTTACCCACTTATTCCCCAAACTTGTCGAAGTTGTGAGGATATGATGACTAATCCTTTTCCACATAATCAACACATGGCCTCGAGCTCCTCAAACACCCGAAATGAAGTGGGTGGGATTCAAAACCCACGTACTCAATATAGTGACCGTCTATGCATCAGTATGGTTAAATCTGAGGTTAATGTAGCCACTCGGTCTTGTAATTATAGTTATCCATAGATTGTACCTAGTCTAGAGTCACCCCCTCCTCCGGATACACCTTTATAGATCAAAAAACTAGATCCCCCACCTTGTATTACGAAACGAGCACTCAAGCGCTCTACCCACAACCCTAATGCTAAATCTACCCAAAATTACTCTATTGTTGAGGATTTGAGTCAAACCCCTTGTGCCATGTTGGCTTTGGAGGTACTCCAGACCTGTCCTTCACAAAGGAATGACTTTATGTCTACATTATGAGCTCTATATCCTTATGGCTATAAATTTATCAAGTTTGACATCACAGATGTGAAGCCTCGCTTGCCTTACCATATGGAATTCCAAATACAAGTGGGTTACTTAATGTAAACCATCAAACATATTGTTTTTGATGAAGGTGCTACAACATGTGTGATGTCCTTGGTATGTTGGAAATCCCTCAGCTCTTCGACCCTTTCTCAATATCCGACCATGTTGACTTCTTTTGAAGGTCATTCCTTCCTCCCCCACGATATTCTTTCTTCCTTCCCGGTCCAGTTAAGTGGGAATATGGTAGAGGTGGATGTCGAGGTGGTTGATGTGCCCCTCGACTATAACTTGTTACTAGGATGCAATTGGACTTATGATATGACTGAAATAGTATTTTCCATCTTCCACACTCTCTGGTTTCCTCACAATGGTAAGATCGCGATGATCAACCAGTTGTCCTTTGTGTATGCTAGCCCCAATGCATCGATTGGTCTGTCGATACCTGGGTTTGAAAATTCTCAACTGGAAACTGAGACTATTGGTGTCAGAATGTATTCATCCCTTATGGGTACCTTCGACTTCATGAAACTAACTCATCATATATTCGCCATGTCAAGTAGGTCTACTTCGTCAAAGAGGTTCTTTCCTTTTCGCACTTCATATTTTAATGATTCTTAGACCCTTCCTTCCTAGACTACATATTGTGAGGGCCAGTCACATACTGGAATGGCCATGCCACTATCAGCTACAGAGTTAGAGTATCAAGTTGTTCTTGACTCTTTCATTGATCCGGATCCTATTACCTCGCAAATAGACGAGGAGGATCGTGTTCTAAAGCCTATGTGGGCCACTTCATCATCTTATTAACGTGATCGCCTCAATGAGACTTTACCTTCAGATGAAGCTATCATAGAGGCCATGAATGGTTCTAACAGGCCATGTGATGATATGCATCATCACTCTTATTTTATCCCAGATCTTGACATAATCGAACAAGATGATTTTAGATATACCTTGAAAGAGATAGTCGGTAACACCATAGTTCCACTTGATACGCATGGAATTTATGCCGAAGGAAACATGGTGAGTATCTCTCCTACTGTCATGATTGATATCTCTCGTATCCATGGCAAGGATGAAAATGTATACATCAGTGTGGATTGTTCGCTAGAAGAAATTTTGATCTACATCGAGCTATTCAAATGAATTTTGTGATGTATACTCTTGATCATATGAAGAGATAACATGAATTGACCCTCAAATTTTCAAACATGAGATTAAAACCTACCTGGATGTTAATCATGTTCGACAATGAATTAAATATGCCAATCCTAGGAAGGCCCCTGCTATTAAGAAAAAGGTAGAAAAAATAATTAATGCTGGCTTTATCTACCTATTTCCCTTGAATAAATGGGTATCCAATCTTGTTCCTGTCAATAAAAAGCAAGGAACCATCCGTGTATGCATGGATTTTCATGACCTGTACAAATCCTGTCCCAAAGACAACTTCTCGACACCTTTAATTGATTATATTCTCGATGAATATGCGGGAAGTGAAGTTTTTTCTTTTGTGAATGGATTTTTAGGGTATCACCAAATTTAGATTAAGACTGAGGACCAACATAAACAAACATTTATTTTCCTTTGGGGCACAGTCACATACTGGAAGATGCCTTTCGACCTTAAGAACACTGAAGCAACCTTCCAATGAGCTATGACCTTCACGTTTCATGATCTCAAGCATATAGTCAAAGCCTATCTCAACAATCTCGCTGCTCTCTCCCGTAGGAGAGTGGATCACCCTAAACACCTTCAACTATTTTTTGAAATATGTCGTCATTATAGCATCCATTTGAACCCTCATAAATGCATATTTTGCATTAGGTCAAATAAAATTCTAGTATTTTTAGTCTCTGAGGCTGGGATCATGGTGGATATGTTAAAGGTTGAGGCAATACATCGATTTCCTCCCCCGCACACTATTCATCAACTTCAAGGTTTACAGGGGAAAGATAACTTTTTATGAAGGTTTATAGTGAACTATGTCAATATTACTAAGGATTTCATGTCTCTATTAAACAAGGACACTCCTTTTATCTAAGATGAGCGAGCCCATGAATCCTTCGATGCTTTGAAGAAAGCATTGGTATCGATGCCTCTCCTAAAATCTCCAGAATATGGTAGAGATTAATTGCTTTATGTTGTCACGTCCGAAAAAATATTGGTATGGTGTTGGTTCATAAGGATGAAAATATCTATGAGAACATCATTTACAATCTTATTTGAAACTTAGTCGGCCCTGAACTCAAATATTCTCATGTTGAAAAACTAGCTTTGGTTGTTGTTAACGCAGTGCAACGATTAAGACAATATATATTGTTTTGAAAAACTACTGTGGTTTCTGATTTCAATCCATTTCAATGCGTCCTGATGAGGTGTATGCAGAAAGTACAATAAATGGATTGTCATTCTACAAGAATTTGATATCGATTTCGCTTATGTGAAGTCCAAAAAATCACTAGTTTTTGTAGAGTTAGTATCTAAATTCCCTCGGTTATATGAGTATGTTATTCATGTTGATTCATTTGCAAATGAACACATTTTCCTTGTCTCATCTTCATACATATGGTATGGATATATTATTTTATATATTCAAATTTTGAAGTTCCCTCATCATCTCTCGCGAGATGACCGACAATGTATATGATACCAAGCTAAGAACTACCTTATCTTGGATGACACTCTGTATCGCATAGGATTAGACAATATATTGCATCATTGTTTGACTCACAAAGAAGTTTATTCCATTCTCAATGACTTCCATAGTTTGGCTTGTGGTGGTCATCTATCCAGGCTTGCAACAACCCATAAAATTTTTTGAGCTGGTTATTTTTGGTTGTTTGTTTTTAAAGATTATGTCGAAGTGATTAAGAAGTGTCACCCATGCTAGGTGCTCACCTAGAAAATGCACTCGCATCAATCCGCTCTCCATCTAGTCATTACTGTGGGTCCCTTCACCAAGCGGGGGGTGTATTTTTTGGATTGCAACCCAACTTCGGCTAGGGGGCATCAACACATTATCTTGGTTGTATACTACTTTACTAAGTGGGGTGAGGCCATGCCTATAGTTATATACGATGGTAATATTATTGCCTTCTTCGTATTCAATCAAATTATATCCAAGTTCAGAATCCCGAGTGATATTGTCATTGATCATGGAAGTCACTTTCAGAATCAAATGATGAAAGAATTAGCATCAAAATTGGTTTTTAGACATGGTCATTCTTCCGCTTACTACCCCCAGGAAAATTCAGAAGTAGAGGCCATGAACAAGTCTCTCAAGACCATTTTGCAAAAAATTGTCAACCAGAGAAAATATCACTGACATATTATGCTTTATCCAACACTTTGGGCATACGGAACCTCAGTTAATACTTCCATTGTTTTTCCCCTTTCCATTTAGTGCACGGTGTGGAGTCGATCATACCTATTGAATATGAAATCCATTCTCTTAGGTTGGCATTTGTTCTCCTACTTGACACTTGTGATCTCGAAAAACACCGTGTACACCTATAGAGTCTAGATGAGCTGCGTAGATATGCCTCCATGACTATCGAAGAAAATAAAATATGTTTCAAGGTCCAATATGATAAGTTTTTTTGTCCTCGGCAGTATGCTAAGGGTAACTTGGTCCTTCTGTATGACCAATCCAAAGAACCATTGGGGGTAGGAAAGTTCAAACCCATGTGGCATGGTCCCTATATCGTGCAACATGTATTAGAAAAAGGAGCCTATGAATTAGAATATTATGAAGGGAACATGTTGGATGAGCCTAATAGTGGGCTATATTTGAAAACATATTACACTTGAGCCCCAATCTTAGGTGTAACTCTTTGTATACTAAGGTATTTTAGTGTATATATATTTTCCCTCTTTTTTATCTTCAACTTGCTTATCAAGTTTTCCCTTTGTTGGAAGATGTCAACGGAGTCTTTGGTCTACCTAGGATTTGTAGATAGGGCCATTCATCATACAGTGAACTTGGCTTCTGCCACTTGGGTTGTTTACTCGCCCGAGGGTCTACTGATGTCTTCAGGTGGTGTTTTCCCAGGGCCATCCATGAATAATGTGGCCGGATATATCATTGTTATAGAACTTTTTCCTGATCTTATTTCACATGGTATTCAATCTTTAGAAGTTCTTTTGGACTCCCAATTAGTAGTATGTCAATTGAACACCAGTTAGCATGTGCATGACCCTAGTCTACTACGATGATTATTACGGGTATGACTTTTGGAACAACATTTTTACTTTATTACTTATCATCACATACCTAGGAGTTCTAATTATGTATCCTATGCATATGTTAATTTTTTTTTAGATTAGCATTTGTCATATAACTAAAGAAAATAAAACACTTTCATCAATATTCACATTGTAATATAAGTAAAGCCAAAGATCAATGTTTTTATATATTTCATATCTCCAAAAAATATGATGTTATAGTACAAAATTGGGGCTCACAGCCTCAAAATACATATACGGTCAATCATATAGTATTCATGACATCTAATCCTGTGGCGCCAGATGAGTGTCATGATAGCATACTATGGCATTTAAGAGACATCAAAAGAGTCGCACCCAAGAATGGGGCACACCTACCACCTATTGCTACATCGCCTTCGATAAATCCTTTACCTAAACCATGGGAATCCTATGTGTCAAACGAGATAGGTTTCTTGCACGTTTTGAAGCACTCTATCAGTGTCCCCTGCCATTGGCTCAATACCCCTGGTGCCTCTGTCGATGTCGTGGAAGTCTACCCGATTGTCGTGGACCCACGTCTGTGTCACACACATGTTTAGTTAGTACTTGACATCATCCAAAAATATTTTTGTTTTCTTATGAAAAAATACAAAAATTGAAATATTCCAAAAAATTTGGCATACCTATGTCTCCGTAGGCAGAACCTGGTGGTAACAACATGTTCAGATCTCCTCTAAAGTCAATCCCTATGTAAGGGTAGTCCTCCAGAGCCATCGCCTGTTGACTCCACTAGAAGAAAAATTCATCATTGTAGGGTGTTGGCACCCTACCACCCCCTACTGCCTCATCACCTCAGTCCATCATTCCATTTTTGGATCGGGAGGTCCATGAAGAGAAATATCAACTCTAGGGCCCAAGTCTGGAACCTGCTCGAAGAAAAGCATGATTGGCTTCTTGAATGTCAGTACAAATTTTGACAATTTTTTCTTTGTCACTCCTTCCATCTACAGTTCTCCACAATGTTTTGTTACATTCTTCTCAATATGCATTGTATACAAAAAATTATTTATTTGTAGGTTCTCATAGTAGGGAAGCTTATTGAATTGTGCATGGTAACGTTTCATTCCTCGTGGAATCCCATTAATGATTTGACAACATTTATGAAAATTAATTAATGAGATTACAAAAATAATTGCTAGATACAATAAACAAAATTTGATATAAATTAAAATAATAAAACATTAATATATATATGTAGACACACATACTAAATGCTTACCTTGATGGTTTAATATATTATATTCCAACTTTTGTGTGGTTTTATTCCAGCCTCTTTTTTCGAATTGAAAATATGTTTTTATGTATTTCGATACCTATGGTTCTTAGGGAGGAATTCTTAGGGATTAAGTGCCTAGAATTCTTGAACAACATGATTTCATCCTAGGACACAATCTGAACATGCACATTTTCCCATTGTTTGAAGACCTGCAATATTATATGGATTAATGTCAGTACTATTTATATAATGGAATTGGTATTTAATAAGCATGCATCATATTTTCATAAAATTATATAATATTAAATTCCATTAGTATGTTACATACCCAAAAAATGTGTTAGCCCTGAGGCATCATGAATTGTCCAGGTAAGTATTCCATGCAATTGAAATTTCCTTTTCCCTATTGGTCTAGAGATGGTTTACATAGTGATGCCAACCCATAACTTTTCTAGCTCATCGAAAAGAAGCTCAATATATACATTCATATCTTTGACTTGGTACTTACCTAATTGGGTTAAAGTACACATAATTACTACCTTGTATATATATATATAAGTAATTATGCAACAAATAAGAAAAATGAAATACAACGTTCAATTTTTTTTTATAAACAAATACCTAGAACAGTCATTTCCAACATTGTGTGCTCCCTCTTTATTGACATCCAAGGAGGAAGGTTATTGTTTATAAAAAAATAGGACACACTAAGAAAGTATACTTGATCTCATCGAATGGATTGACACCATCAACTGCCAATAAAAGCCTAACATTATGAGGTTCTTCTTTAAAAGTTGGTCATGTTTCTTTGATGTTCCTAAATGTAGAATCATCTGTAGGAATTCAGAGAACACCATATGCACATGTGTTGCGCATGGTAATCCACAAACGGTGCAATGCTTTGGCACCTAAAAAATCATTATAAACGTGGAATTATTGGAATATGATGAAGAACCTTGTGAGGAACCTTTTTTGTTACTTGATCGGTTTGATATCTACTGATTTGACATTACGAGAATTTCATTTCTGATGTGCATTATCCATAATATATAACATGATCATTTAGACATGCATCAATAGCCTGATACTCTATTCCAATATCTTTCATAATGGAACACATCTCTCGGCATGTGCAAGGTAAATTATTTGATAGTGGTAAGAAAAAATCACCTAACAATCTATAACATAAAAAAAAATTAGTTAATGTAAATAATAGTAATAAAAAATAATGCATCCTTAATTTACACATTAATTAACACTAAAAATAGAGAAAAATAAGGTCAATATTTATGTATAATATGTGAAAAATTATATTACATACCTTAGGATCTGTGTGAGACAAGTGTTTTACAAACCATTCAATACATTCAAGTTCACCAACAACATTGTAGAAGAGATAATATTTGTTCTTAACCCTTCATAAAGGGATTGTTCTTCCTTCTCAAGCAGAGGTACATCATAAATATCATCATCGTTTTCCTCATCGATAGGAGAAAATATGTCCTAGGTCAATCTAATTGTCCCATCATCCATCTCAACAATATTATTCATGTCATGTTCTTCCATAAGATTGATGTGATATTCAATATTCATATCGTCTTCCATATCTTGTACAATAGTATTTAAACTACTACATGGCATATATTTATCTAGCGACAAACACCTAGGAGGATTTAACTTTACAATTAAAACAATCAATAACATTAGTGTATATTAAAAAACTTAAAACATTTTTTTCTTTAAAAATAGAATCAATACAAAGACATATATAATGATAAACATACCATGGGACAAAATGTATGCCCCCCTTCATAATGCCCATATGTAAAACATTGTTTTTCAATTGTTTTCCTTAAAACTCTTATTCTTTTCAAGCCCCTACATTCATAGCAATGGAAATACCATTTCCCATCAGTATCGACCAATGCTTCCCATGCATCCCTTAACCTATCAACCGTCCTTTCACTCTCTTTAGGTGTTGGCATTGGGATTTCCTATATTAATTACAAACAAATCCATTGAAGCAATGTAAGTACATTAATATATGAATTACATATTCTAGTTATTGTACAAATATCAATTTCCTTCATAGATTTATTAAAGGTTTATAATAGTAATCAACAAATCAAAACCATACATTTTTTCCACATAAGTTCCAAAGATTCACTATAAGCAACTAATAAATTCAAACAATAAAAGAGAAATACACCAAGACAAATTGTATAATAATTAAATGGAATTGAGTAGACATTTTCATACCTATATATTTCTTAGGGAAACATTTGTGGTCCCAAATGAAAGAGGGTCTAAGGGTTAGGGATCTAATCTCAGTATTTAAAAAAGAGACAAAGTAATATTAAAAATTTGTAAGCCTCAAATTAAGTACAAAATTAGAGCTATGCAGATCTGTAATTGGATTTGAGGCAAGTCACACATAAAAAATAGACTAATACATCATGAAACAAACAATGAGCATAAAATTATTTTATAACCATTGCACCTACAAACAAATTGTCGAAACCACTAACTTTCGTCAATCTTCCAAAAACCTCTGACTATGTCAAAGTTGACCAAATTAGTGAAGTCAATGACCATTAAACCATTTTCAAATGGATAGTTGGAATCCACACTTTTCATTGATATATCTACTAACTTTCCCCTATTTTCATCATAATATCAATGAAATTATATGTTCATTGAAAGTCCAATATTATCAGGGTGCCCAGATAAAAAAAAAAAAAGATTAAAATTTGAATAATTTACGATGATGTGATTGAATTTATCCTTATCGTAAAAACAATTTGTCGAATTATAACCTCGTATGTAGTAGCGTTAGTGGACTTCCATTCTTCTAAACTATGCACTTTTGGCTCCTATTCAAAGCCTTGCATGCCAACCCCACTTGGCTATTCTTCATTTTGAGCCACTAGATCCACTAGTGCTACCATCTAACAAGCACTTCCTTTATGTAGAGAATCCTATCCCAACATATTTTGGCTATAATTATCAATATTTTTAGTGTTGTAATATGCACTATTCCAACTGAATATTAAGACTCCCCATTTCCTTGACTCAACTAGTCTTGGATTACTATTATCATTGATTGGCATTTCAACGTTCCGAAATATTATTTTATGTCATCTTTCTGATACACTTTTCCATCCATGGAATTTCTCAATTTTAAATATATCCCTTCACTTCATTGATTGATTCACTATGAATCCCAACTTGGCCACTCAATACCACTCTGCTCCTATTGTAAATTATACACCATCCATTTTCACTTGTACCCTGCTTTTGCTACACACTCTAATAATAGAGGAAAATTTATTTCTTTGGGTACCTTTTGAATAAATGTTGCTAAATCATATCTAACAATCCCATCAACTTGAATTCCTATACTTTCTCATAGATATGACTCATCCACTCTATGGGTCACACCTTATCTCATGACATCTCCTTCTCCTTCTCTTGTAGAAAGCTCCATGACCCTCACTATATTTCCACCTTCAAGGCTACGTATTTATCCTTAACTCCTTGTGCATGTAATAACACTCTTCAAATACTGGATTCATTATTTATGTGAGAATATCTATTGATTTTCCCTTTTCAAACCATTCAAAATCCATATCATCTGAATATAATATACCTCTGCCCCTCCTTACACCTTTCCAACATTTTCTCACATGCTTTGCAGCCCTGTACTTCCCTTTGCAACTCTTGGATGATTCAACCAACTATAAAAGCTTGACCTGCTTCCATTTTCAATGGACCCTGGGATTAATTTAGAATAGATCCACACAATTCTCATTTTGAAATATTATCCTTGTGTTAGAAATCCCTTCACACAACACTCCTTGCTGAATTTATTCTCTTCTTATTATCAATGTCATGTTAATAACTTTGTCCCTCTTTACTCTTCCAAGATATTGCACTTCAAATGTGACTCTACATTTATGCAGAGGAATTATCATGAGTTGCAATACTCTTCCTTACCCAACAATCAACTATGGAACTCACCTCTATTTTCTAGTAATGTTTCTCCAAAATATGACATTATTTGGTAAAGTCTTCACACTAAGTAATTACATGGTTCATGGAATCCAATTCCACTTTATTTTGAAAATTTATGGACAACTCAATTCTCCCTTAGATAATTTGGAACTTCTGTCATGATGTCCTTAGATTACATTTCCAATGACCATACTCATTCTTCCATCTAATTAGCGATCCAAAATATATGGCTTCCTAAAATTCACATTATATTCAATGGTGTCCTTTGATTGCACCATAAACTTTCCTCTTGATTCCTTGAGAATTCTTCGTCTCAAAACTAAATTCTAAGTGGATATATAGATCCAATTATCCAATATATTTCCAATGACTGCTTTATTTCTCAGTTACGATCACTGAGAATTTTTTTATAAGTGATTGAATATTGACAATTCACCCCTTTTGTGCACATTTCTCCTTAGTGAAAATAATATCAAACACCAATTTTGGATACCTATAAAGGTAATTATGTTAGGAACCAAGGAAATGTTTATGCATGACACATATAGTAACACTTACACTGAATTCAATACAACTCTCTTATTTTCAAGCCAATGCTCCAGTCAAAATATGCAGTAATATGGAAATGACAACTTTTTCCCTTTGGACTTTCTTCTAGCCTAGCAATTTCTATCCTTGATCATGCATCCATACAACAATTCCTTTGGGATTTTGACAGAAGATCATTTTTTTGTTCCCATTACTAAATTTTTACTGATCTATCACAATTTCACCCTTAATCAGGCTCCAAACTGTTAGTTACAACCTGAAGATGTTTTGACTGCTTTACATTTTTACTCTTGTATGTTACAAGTGTCTCCTTTCTCTTCCTGTACATTTTTCATACCCATATTCCAAATATGGCTCCAAAAATATCTTCTATGGTTCATAATATTTCCATAGATTTCTCTTATGCCCCAATCATACCTCCAAGAAATGAGTTATGCCCTCAAGAAGTAAATTGGTGATTTTTTTTTCCCTTGAATGTTTCAACTATAACTTTCTCATACAATATACATTTTTTGAACATAATAGCTCATTGCAAATCTCTCCTTGAAATTTTTTATTTAAGTTGTAGAGACTAAAAAATTAGAACTCCTAAAAATGATGTTTAGGGCCTCAAAATAGTGTTGGACAGTTGGTTGTCATTGATTCCAACCCTTAGAGAAGTTTGGATGCCTTAGAGATGTGTTCGAGGTTGATGGTGATTTACTTGTCATTGATGGAGTGGTTGATGCCAATAGATGTGATGGGTGCATTTGATGAAGTCTATATGAAACCTCATGGGTGTGGTTATGGGACTTGAAGTTGGTTGAGGAACATGGACATGAATAATAGTGTATATGCAGGTAATACACTCATATATGGATAGTACTCGTCATTCTTTTTCCAGTGATAGGTGGTACGCTATGTGGTTCCTCATGGTTGAGGAGTTATGGACTTGTGAATTTCGAATCCCAGAAGAATAGTTAAGAAGCCCCTAGTTAGTTACAAGTTATTGAATGAAAGGGTAAAGGGGTTGTAACAATAAAGTAAAGAATCCCTAAGATTAAGGAAAGAGGTTACCTAGAAAAAGTATAAATACACCTCAAGGAGTCTCTCATAAGTACACACACACATTGAATATATATCTTGTGAGAATGTTATGGTCTAATATTTTGGTTTATTGGTCAATCTGACATCAAGTTTGAGGCAACAAAGATAGTGTGAAGAGTGAAAGTTTTGGAGATGTAGAGAGCTAGGGTTTTTTTGTAACCCTAATAAAGCATCCCTCATGGTTCAACTTGAGGGTGTCCTGCGAGGACCGTGCAGGTTTTCTAGGGCTCGTCGCGATCAAAATTTCGAAGTTGTTGCTTCATATGAATGAATTCTTGATATATATATATATATATATATATATATATATATATAAGAAATAATTATGTTGTTTTATCCCATTTGGGTTTCCATATAAAATTGGTTTACTGAGTATTTGATGTGATGTTGATGATGTGATGTTGGTATAATTATATACTCATGATATATTAAATGAAATCACAGATGACACATTGATGATAAACCACTGAATATTGTTGATAAAGTTGATGTTTATATATTTTGGTTAAAACAGGTATAATGTGATTATAATGATTTCCCCCCTCTCAATATTCCAACAATTGGAATTAGAGTGGGTGTTGGATTACTTAGAGGTGGGCGAGTGGGGGGGATGTGAATCAGTAATAGAGAAATTATAATCCTTTTTAACCAAATAATCCAACTGTTATATCAATGTAGAATTATCATCCAATAATGAGAAATGAACAAATGAACAATCATCCACATACACAATACACCAATGTTTTACGTGGAAACCCAAAGCGAGACAAAACCATGGAATGTTTTTTACTATATGTCTTGAAGAATTACATTCATTGGAAGCACCAAATTCCTTTGTTTTCCAGCTGCAACTGGAAGGAGGCTCCAACCCCCTAGTTTCTTAGGCCACAACCTGAGCGAAGCTCCTAATCCCCAACTCTCTAGAGGCTACAACCCTGTAGGGGCCGAATAGATTTTACATCTAATAATTACATGAATTGTAACATTATTAATTTCAGAAAATTCACTAAATTCTTTTAATTGAGCAAAACAGTAAAAATTCATATGTTCCTTATTTTGAGCACATACACATGTAATTTAAAAACGAATATTAAAATCTTATAGCAAATAAAAACAAATACACAATTTTAAATACCTAGGACTGATGCTAAACCACTGGTTTTTTGCTTGCCTTGTTGACCGCTACTGCACTGTGTAAACATTGACAAAAACCTAGTTCCACCCTGCCAACTAGGTAACTTCCTAGCTCCAGGATATCATATGGATATCCTGGCCCCTGTGCCCAAAATCTCCAGCAACCCGGTGCCTGAACTGATCCAATCCCACTCCAAAACTCCACTCCTCTTTGCAAATCCAAGAGCCCCCAAAAATCAATCCCCCATCTCCCGTAGAATATCTCTCCCGTAAACCTCCTTCCCCTCCATATTCCTCCTTCACCGACTTCACCCCTCATTTACTTCCCTACCTAACCCATTTATTACCTTATCTTCTCATAATTAATATCTTACCCCTTTGAATTAATATCTTATCTCTTTGAATTAATTCTTATCCCTTTTTGTGTACGTAACTCTCTTTTTCTTTTCTTTTTTTATTTAAACAATATAACTTATTATCCCTTTTAAATTTAATTCCCAAGTTATTGAATATAATAGGTAGTTAATTAATTAATTAAT
>JASDQU010192403.1:0-20002 GCA_032191745.1 Picea mariana | reverse complement strand
TGGATCTATGTCATCCCACAATTCCATCTCTTGTCTCAAAATCTTCTCTTCCTTTCATAAAAAAACACAATCCATACCCTTCCAAGAGTTACACAGCCTCCATAAATAATCAAATACATCCCATGCTCTTTCTTTGATGGGGATGCACAAGGAACTCCCTCCGGGGGAGGAGCAGGGGGAATCCTACATCTATCAGAAAACCATGAGCCCATTCTCTTTTCACGGGACTAGGAGAAGCAACAAACAACTATAGTGAGCTAAGGACTCTCTAGCTTCTGCAATTTTTGGCCCTTGAAAAAATTTCTAGGTAGCTAAACATTTTTGGAGATTCCATTATTGTAATTGAAGTCATGAAAGGAACACACATTCTGATATCTTACATACTTGTTCCAGTACTTGAGGAAATCAAAATATGCTCTGCAGATTTTACTCACATCACTTTTACTCATGTTTACAAGGAACATAACTAAGAAGCGGATCAACTCTCCAAAGTTGTCCTAGACTTGGACAAAGGATGCTAGAAGGTCAAATAAGAGGGCCACCTTTGAATTCATTCACAACCTTTGGTTCGATCTCTCATTAATCTATGCACATATTACCCTTTTTTCTTGTTATGGACACTATGAATTACCGTATAAATATGATGGAAATATGAAAAATTATGATGTATATTATTGAAATACTATTAAATTTGAAAGACAAATCAACCATATTTTAGAAGACAAAGCCTCTTCTTCTTGAGACATCTAATCCTATTAACAGTCCTATAATGCCTAGATCTGTATGATGGAATGCCTATGGCATATATTGATGTAATTTTGTTTCTCATAAATAAAATTACTTTCTTTTTTCTTTGAAAAAAAAAAAATTTTATTTGTTTAAAAAAGACAAATCACTTTTTCATTTCTTCACAATGTAACATATAAAACTATTAAAATTATATATCATACCATATAATATATTTAATTAATATTTGTCGATTGGATAGGAGGAATGATTCTTACCCTCCCCACCCAAATTTAAATCCTTGAAGTGACATGTTGTGTTCTTAATAAGTCTATAAGATTCTCATGTTGTTAAGCCCCAATAATCTGAAAATATTTAATTAATATTATTAACTAAATAAAATAATAAATATTTTCAACTTCACGTTAATTTGTAAACACTCTCATATTTGTTTTATAACATTGAAAAAGCCTTTCATATTTGGTCAATACTCTCATATTTAATTAAAAACATGAACTTAAAATTAGAAAAATAGAAATTTATAATTGAGGAGTTAGAAAAATAGAAATTTATAATTGAGGAGGAGTGTTGGAGGAGCCTCCTTTTATGCACAAATTTCTTATGCACAAAATTTTATGGAGGATGTTCTCTTAAAATAATGTTTTTTTAAAGGATTACCTTTATGGGTGGTGTCTATTCATTCGAAAAGTTGAATGTTAAAGGTTTAAAGATATATATTATATATTTTATTTTGGATCAAACTTTTTTTTATTTAATTTTGAACCATTCTTTAAAGTTTTACTTTTGAAATATAATATTTTCTTCATAATATAAAGCTTAGTTTATTAACAGTGGTGTTGGGAGATTTGTGTAAATGGTAAAGATATAGTGTTTAAAGTGGAAAAGTTCAATGGAAAAAATAATTTTGAGTTATGGAAGCTCACTATGCAGGATTTAATGGTGCAACAAGGGCTGCAAAAGGCATTGGCTGGCAGGAAAAATAAATTAGTAAGCATGACAAACAAGGAATGGGAAGATCTGGATGCAAAAGAACTTAGTACCAGTCGTCTGTGTCTAGCAGATGAAGTTTTATTTAATATTGTAGGAGAGAATATAACAATAGGATTATGGAGCAATATGGAAAGTCTGTATATGATGAAGACCTTGATGAGAAAAATCTACTTGAAGAAACAATTATATAGTTTGTGAATAAAAGAAGTATGAAATTTGCTAATCATTTAAATACCTTTAATACCCTTATAGTTCAATTGATTAGTATGGAATTTAAACTCTAAGATGAAGATAAGGCTATTACACCATTGTGTTCGCTGCCTAAATCTTGGGATAATTTAGTTACCTCTATTAGTCTTAGCTCAATAGATGTTTTAGATTATGACTCTGTTGTGGGAGCTTTGTTGGTTGAGGAGATGAGGAGAAAATCTAGTCAAGAAACCTCAACTTCAGAGGTGATGGTGATCAAAGGTTGTCCCAAAGAGCATAATCAGAGAATTTCTTCACGATCTAAGTCAAGAGACAAAAAGGGTAAATAAAAATGCTAGTACTGTGGCAAAACAGGGCATCTCAAGAAAGACTGTTGGAAAAGAAAATAGTAAGATGAGAACTCTACAAAAGAAGAAAATTTGACTGCAACAAATTTAGGTACGACTGACGAAGTTTTATATGTTTCTAGTAGCTTACGATATCAGGAAGAATGGAAGTTAGAGTTGGGTGTCTCCCACCACATGTGCTCACATAAAATTGGTTCACATCTTACCAATCTATTGATGAGGGTGTAGTGTTTATGGGAAATAGTATTCCCTGTAAAATTGTTGGGGTTGGCAGTATTAAAACCTGGATGTTCAATGGTATTGTTAGCGAATTAACAGATGTTGGATATGTATCTGAGCTTAAGTTAAATTTGAGTTCATTAGGGGTTTGGGATTCTGGTGGATATAATTATATAGGTCAAGGTGGAGTACTCAAAGTGTCGAAAGGAAGTTTAGTAGTGATGAAGGAAAAAAAGGTTGATAACCTTTATAAGCTGGAAGACAGTACTAAAGTTGTGTCTAAGGTGATAGATGTATCTTCTTGTTTATGGTAGAAGAAACAAGGTCATGCGAGAAAGAAACAGGAGCAGTTACTGGTAAGTTGTAAATTATTTCCGAACTTAGAATCTTTGTTTCAGACTTAGAATATTTATTTCTGAATTCTTGTTGGTTTTATATCTCTGCTAGTTATGATGATGGAGAAAAGGGATGCAGAGTGTGGGATCCTACTTCCCACAAAATTGTAGCTAATATAGATATAATATGTATGGAACAACCAGAATGGTTTGTTCAATATCACAACGAAAGATTTGTTTGCATGATAGAGGATTCATTTTATGGCCTAATGGTACCTAGGCAATTGTATAAGAGGTTTGAATCCTTCACAGTGAGCCAAAATTTTTCAAGGGGTAAGTATGACTATACTGTTAATATCACATTCACTATCCTAATGTTTTTTTTTATGATATTCTTGTTGCAAGCCTAAGCATGGTTGATATTAGTAAGATAAAGGATCAGTTGGACATGACATTTCAGATGAAGGATCAAGGATCAGCTAAAAAAAAATTGAGCACAAAAGTACACAGAGACGGTATACATGGCAAGTTGTGGTTATCACAATAGAAATCGATACTTATGAAGTTCAATATGAATATTGTGAAACCTTTTAATATATTTGTTTCTTTCCATTATAATTTTTCTTCAAGTTTAGGTCATGTTTATAAGGAAAAAAAAGTTGTCTCATATACCATGTGCTAGTGCAGTAGGAGGTCTATTGTATGCAATGAAATAGTTAAGACCAGATATTTCACATGTTAATGATGTTGTCAGACACATGAGAAATTCATGTGTTGTAGTGAAATGGGTGCTTCAAAGTTTTAGAGGCACAAGTGTCACCTATAATGGTTTCAGTGGTTTAGTCTGTGGTAATTGTAATATAGATTTTGCAGGTGTGTTGGATAAAAGGAGATTTACCTGAGGATATGTCTCAAATAATCATTTTGGAAGACATGTTGGAGGTGGAGTGATCCCTAAGAAAATCCAAACTCAATCAAATCATACATATGTGTTCACGAAACCAATGTTATTAGAGAAGATGTAGTGGTGCTTGGCTTCTCTTGCCTTGCAACATAGGTGATGAATAAAATGGACATGATATTAAGGTAAAATGTTGCCAACATGGAGATTGTTGAGATATGCCAACCATTTTCCATGATTTTGTGGATTTTAGCAGATTTAGTGGTTCCTTTAAATCAATTTATTTTTGGAACAAATCACCCATTTTTTGGATCCACATTAATGTAATCGGTTTAATAAATAGTGAAGAGCTGCTATAAATCCATGTACACCGATAGAAGAAAGAGTTTGAGAGTGCGAGTGTGTAACCCTGGTTTGGCTTATGTAATATCTCCCTTGAACGATAAATAAACCGAATATCATTATCTCTTGGATGTTTCCCTATATAGGGTTTTACCATGTAAAATTGTTGTGTTAATTTGTGTGATTGTTGTTATCTTTATGTTGTAATTTGTGCCATTTAAATCTGTTTAATTTATGCTTCCGCTGCACAGAAAATTAGTCAACCCTTAAAAATGAAACTTTCCATTGGTCATATCCTATGGCATGTTAGGGAATCAACTAAAGACACATATCCTTATTATTTTGGTACATTATGAAATTTTAGAAGATTTCATGATTTAAATGGGTTGTATGAGGATCAACACATTCTCACAAATTTGGATCTTAGTTCTATTTTTATTAAACTAAAATTAATATTATCAACTATCTAATAGATTGGACTCCTAATGCCAACTCTCTAGCTAACAGATTGGAGTCTTGCTGCCAGTTCTGTAGCAAATTGTACAAACTGCCAAAAACGTCTTTATTCATTTCTTCCTTATTTCTAACAAATATACTCTGCCATGTTAAGGTTCACTAGGATATAACTAAAGATGCACATTGTTATTATTTTTGTATATTATTTAGCCAAATTGTATGTTGAAAAGCACTCATATGATAATAGGATTTAGATTTACAAACCGAGTCCAAGGTTTAGATGAAAAAGGTTGATACTCAGAGCAAAAGCAAACTCATTCTTATTTAATGCCATAAACCTAAAACTTACTATGGGAAAACAACAATGTCTTTCAATATGCCATTACCTCAAAGTGGTTAAGAGGGATATGTTTCGGGCTTGAAGAATTGAGCACAACCTTAAGCTTAATGATGATAAGAGACCACTAAGAGAGAAGGAGCTCTTTCATTTTATTGGTGCTTCTAACATCTTAACGATAGAGACATCCTATGAGTGGAAACTCGTTTTGAAGCAATGTTGAATCTATCACTCTACTTGGTTTTATGTTATTCAAATATTGTTGTGATAAATTTTATGTTTTTTTAAGTTTTTTCATTTCAAGTTGAAGGTTTATAACATTTTGGAAACATTTATTTTTTATATTTATATTAAAATTGTTTTTGGATGTTTTATATTGAAGTTTATGAATTTTTATTTTTTTTTGCTAATTTAATTTTAGTATTGTCTAAGTAGTCAAATACTTTTGTATTATTTAACAATAATAATAATATAATTTAATTTAAAATCAATATATAATTACATATCAAATTGATTTGTCAAACTCTCTTGTTTGTAGGATAAGGAATTCCAAAAGTAAATATTTCACTATTTAATTTAAAGAGGTACACATATTTTATCCCTTAATTTTAACATATAAACTTTAATAATAAAAAAAAACTATAATTAATTTAAACTTTAAAAATTTTAATATTAACAATAATTGAAAAAAAATGAAAAACAAAATGAAATAATAAAGATATTATAAATATTTATGTAAATTTTAATTCTTGAAAATAGGAATACAAATTCATTTTAATTTTTAATTTTAAAAAATGAAATACAAATTTATGATTAAAAATTAAGACATATAAAAGAAAACTATGTATCAAGTTTTTTTTCCTAAATTTACAATACACAACACTTACTTATAATTAAATTGTAGAACAATAATTTATTACTTTTTAATTTACATAAAAGAGTACAAAATATAAGGATACTATATTTAAAGTTATTTTTCTTAAATTTAGGATACAAGACACTTATTGTCTTTTGATTTTATAAAATAGGCCAAAATCTATAAAAACTATGTATACAATTTTTTTCCCTTAATTTTAGGATACACAACACTTAATTTGTGGAGCAATAATTCATTATTTTTTAATTTATATAAAAGATTCAAAATCAAACTAGTTGTGTGTCCTTATAATTTTGTGAAAAACTATGAAAACCCATCACAAAACACCTTGACTAAATTTATTCATGTTGCGTGTGAAAATTTATATAGATTATATTGTGCATCAATATTCATTACATAACTTATAATTCAGTTCTTGCATATTACTTAAAAAACAAAACATCCAATATCTTTACCAGAAACGGTTTTGTTAGACCATTTTCAAAAATACGAATCAACCGGAATCTTCACGTCTCAAAGGAAAGATAATCGACACTTAGTCGAGATAATGTGTCGACCTTGGCCCCTGACCTCCAAAAGTTACACGGGTTGAGAAAATGGAGCCGCCTTGAATTTGGGTAATCTTTTATTTGACTTGACTATGGACACAACCCATTTTAGACTACATTATTGCACATCCCTACAAATGAATTTAGGCATTGGAATGCATATGAACTCAGTTTCAAACGCAGAATTGTTAAATGTTTTTGGGATGTAGCAAAGCAACCTCCATATCACTCATGAGGTAATTGCATGGAAATGGTGGTCTTGGTTCACAGAGAATATAAGAATAACGTTATCAAATCGATGAAAAGATTCATTAAGAATGCTCTCATTTCTTGGTTGAGTTGCCCACATTCCACGTTTAATAGAGAGTTGCAAATTTTCTAGGTTGTTGCTCTTGACAACAAAATACCTACATTTGTATAAAGAAAGAGTGGAAATATAAATCGATAATATTACATATGGATATGGAACATGTGTAGGAATAAGAGTTCCCCTTGCAAAAGACAAACTAACACTGTAAGTTAAAGAATGCAAATGTAGGAAACCTTGAAGTTCCTTGTGGTAAGCTTGAAGTTGAGGAGTTGGGATTCCTAATAGTTTGGCCATATATGGATTTATGATCTCTAAAACCTCTTCCACAGGAGGCGGTGAACCAGGAAGCTTTGTATGCTTGTAACCACAATTAGGTCGATTGGGATAGAAATCAAAGTTATACCTGCATTTAAACAAACATAATGACCTCCCTTGGAATTTCCAAACTAACCAAAATCCAGTTAAACTCGTACTGTAGAGAACTCTGATAACTTGTGTAAATTGAACCTTAGTGTATGTATGTATATATATATATATATATATATATATATACGTGCATGTGTGTGTGTGTGTGTGTGTGTGTGTTACTCAAATGATGCACTCCTTGACAACTTCATTGTTATGGTTGTAGAAACAATGTCGGTCATTGGGACATTCTCCATGTCTTGTTAAGTATGGGTGGATGGGCATCCGAGAGTGGTCATAGCATTGGAAAAAAGAAGATGTAGCGTTGTCTTCAGTACTCAATTTTTTGGACCATTGTCGACATTGCTTCTTGTATTTTTGCTAGTATGTATATATATACTAGTATATACATTATGTATATACATACTAATGTATTATATTAATATATGTCGATATATATACATTATATGTCGGTATATACTAGTATATATACTGACATATATTGTAAATAGGGATGATTTTAGGGATGGAAATTTATTTTAAAATGTAGAAACCTAGGCGAATCTTACTAATCCTTCATATGCCAACTATAAATGACTGGCAATATTTTTGTAAAAATATTCAAATTTCTAAGGATTTTATATAGGTTTTATAAAATTTTGGCTATTTTTAAGGTAAAATAATTTTATCCTATAGAATTTGGGCGAATTATTTTTAAAATAGCGAATCTCTTTTTTTGAAAAACCATGGAAAATTAGCCCATGAGCGAAATTTAGCCCCTAAAATCATCACTGATTGTAAATGTATTTACATATTATGTATCGGTATATATAATTACTATATATACCAACATATATACTAATTATATATACTATATATACTAATTATATATATCGATGACATACCATATGCTTGTTGTGTTTTTTTTCTTCAGAGTAGTATGTGGTCATTGGCAAAGGGCTTGCGCCCCAATTCTCGTATAGTGAACTCTTATCCTCCATATTACCTTTCTTGTTATTGTTGTCTTCGACAATTCAATCTCATAGTATTAAACTATCAATACCGTCAATATTTTTATTGTTAACTTGGAAACCATCCATACTGTTGGTAAGTGTATTGTTATATTGGACAACTTAACGTTGTTGTCATCTATTTTATTGCATTCGGCATAAATGAAAAGATTATTCACTATGCAGAAATTTGTAGTGCATTGTTAATGTTGGTTGCGGCTTGATGTTTATTTCCTCACAAATTTTGTAGATGGGTAGTTAAATCTGCCACTTCATGGTTTCAAGAAGAATTTTTAGGGACAATGAATGCTTTGAAATCATAAATCATGAAGAAATTTTATGGAGAGGATGGTGAACGCCAAGTTCTCATCTTAGATGTAGTACCATGGGTGTTTATCAACAAGAAAGCTCAACTAACATAAAAGAAGGGTCAAGTTGGCCGAGTCGGGGTGGGGATGAATGGCATAGAAAAATCTAAGTGTCAATAAGAATTTAGGGTTCCAATGAAATGAATATATTATGTAAATGAAGGTCATGAGAAATGAGGAAAAAATCATGTGGTACGACCACTCACAATTGAAGTACAACTTTGTGTCATATTTTAGGGTGCCCGTGAAATGAATATATTAGGTTTGTGTCATATTTATGTTAGGGTGAAGTTTAAATGAATATATTATGTACATGAAGGTCATGAGAAATGAGGAAACAACCATGTCGTACGACCAGGGTTGGAATTTGACGAGAAAAATGCCTGTCATGGGTCATTTTTCCTGTTTTTTACGTTTAAATTTTTGGCATCGCCATCTTCTGGAACGAGAATTCAAATCGGGACAACGTATTTATGACAAGTTAAAATTATATAAAATGTCATTAATTTCAGTTTGTTTATGCATTTCCAGGTAGTATGGGTGGTTGGTAGGAGTGGTATCATGTAGCCTCTCGAGTCCCTACTGAATTTCATCTCCCACCTTAGGCGATTAATTTTATCATCTTCGACGTTGCAGTTATTAGTTGACCTAAAAATATCTTCAAGGAGCATAGAAGAAAATGATGGATACTCACGACTCCTTCTATAGTGGTGGTAGGTTGAGGCTAACCCCTCCATTACTTACAGTTCACTTTCCACAATATCAACATCTACATATATGAATTCACCAATATACTTGGACTGAGCGTCGCCTACTTGACGCATCCATTACCATCAACAAACTTGGATTTGTTTGCGACACAACATGAATAATATGTTTGGAAAAATATGTATGTATGTAGGATGAGTTTACTCTCCTAACTTCTTTCTTCCTCATGGTTGGCACTGGTAGGTAATGAGGAGGAATAACTCATCATGCATGGCATGCATGGATCTACCGACAAGTCTATAGATGGTGCGTTGTGACAAGTGAGAGGTTTATATATAGACAACTCCCTGGGCCCTTCTTGTCAAACTTCCGAGGTGGTCAACTTATTTGTATTGACTAATTTGATCAATATTTTAGAAATCCGGAAAGAGATGAGAGTGATGGAGATGGGGATGGGTTTTGAATAGAGGGCCTCTAGATTCAAGAGAGTCCGTGTTCTCTGTGGCAGGTGGTAATTAAATCAAATTTGGTAATTTGTCAATGGTAAAAATACATTTGTTATTATTGTGATTTCAATTGGTTTAACTAAGAATATTTTGGGCATCACATGGTGACTTACAATCCCATTGCATAAACATATATTTGTGTGGATTTTATTTCATTTTTTCCTGAATGATTTTGAATGTTCTTGTGTAACCAAGAATAGATAATAAGTTGTGTTTGATACCAGAAATGACATAAGAATTGACTGAAACCCATCACACCTCCTTTATCCTCTAACACACGTATGGTAAACATTTTCAATGGTGAATATGTGTGGACAAAGCCAAGTCTGTTGGGTGTATAGTTTTTTTCTTATGTGTGCAGAGTATTAATAAAACTTCCCATTAATGCTTTTCTAAGAGGTCGTTGGGGAAGTGAATTAGTGAGGTAATAAATCGATTTATTTTCGGGCATTTTGTTGTCCCTTCTTTTATTTATTTTTATGTTGAGTTGTGTTGGGTTTTCTTCCTCAAAGAAACTTATGTTTTTCTGGGTTTGCTTATCATCTGCTAATGGTTATAAACCAATTTTGTTAGAATTAATACAAAGTGTTTGACATAAGTTATATTGGGAATTACAGTATGGTATCAGATCTCAGAAAATAAATTGAGCTATCAAACAACTACAGTTGAACTCGGAAATGAATTGGTAATTATCATGAACTCTTATTTTATTTATTCTCTTTAGTTTATCTTTGAACCCTACTGCAAAATTTCATGCTGAGGCAATGGAATCAAAGGTCAAATTTTAAATTTGGGAGTTGAACTTTAGTGGTTGCTCTTTTATTTTTTGTTGTTGTTCTCTTTTTTTTTTTTTTCATATGATTGGCCTTTCTCATTCCTTCAATACAACTAAAAATTCGCTAGGTGGAGAAATGTTGTATTAAATTCAACAGAAATAAATTATGGACGAAAATTACCGTAAAAATTAATCTTGAAGTTGTTGATGGACTCTTTGGTGTGAAAGTTGTGTATAAGTGCACACGAAACCTTCAACAACTTATAACTAGGATGGTAGGGAGGAGGCATCTAATACCCCCTACGTCCCTACAAATAGGTACATCATTGAAAACATGGAGTCATGAACTAAAATATTTAACATAAACTTCAGTATTGAAGAGTTTCTTTCTTATCAAAACTTTATTGTTGAAGGGCACACTTTTAGACATAACGTTTTTTGAAGGGTAATATATAGACCCAAAATGTCAAAAAAATTGTTTGACGGGTAAAAATAAATTCAAATTCCAACCCTGGGTACGACCACTCATAATAGTGTATATAGGTTTGTGCCATATTTATGTTAGGGTGCCCGACAAATGAATATATTACGTACACAAAGATCATGAGCAATGAGGAAACAACCAGTGGTACGACCACTCAGAATCCAAGTACAATATGTGTCCTATCTATTTCATTAGGTGTGTCTCCACTATCCAATGAAAAATTAATGGATGAGAGGATATACCAAATTAATTTTCACTTAAATTTCTCTTTTAACTATTTAATATATATATTTAATCAATTTATAGTTTCATTATTGATCCTCCTTTCATTATTTACAATAAACTATTTCATTATTGACCCTCCTTTCATTATTGTTGTCATTATTCATGAGCAATCCTTAATTAAAGAGGACTTATAATGGGCAATTAATAAGTACTTTTAAATGATGGTCATAATGTATTTGTGATGATGATATAATACTTCTACATTAGTTAATTAATTAATGTATATATTTTTAAAGTATTTAGTGCAATTATGTTGATGGGAGTAGTTTAAAGATTTCATGATTCACAACATGTTAGAGACTAACTAATTTTATTTTTTTTGCTAGTTTTTCCGTGACCTACGGGACTAGCCTGTGGCTTGAGAAACCATGACTCATGGGAATCTAAGCCGTAAAAATCACCCAGGCATCACACCCGACCTGAGCCACACCAACCCTTAACATGGATGGATTTTTTGTCCCCACGGGTTTTGAACCGGTGTCTTAACATCACAGAGTGCCTTAACAACACACTCTGTCACCGACTATCCTACACCTCGGGGACGTGAAAGACTAACTATCAACTTAAATTTATTATGAAATTATTTAATACAAATTAAATCATTTCATTATTGATCATCTTTTCTTTCTTAGTCTTTGTGGAAGGCCAAAACTATAGTATTTGATTCATTGTTGACCAACAATTAGTTAGCTTTTGACTACAAATATTCTCCCTTTATCCAATCTTGTATATACGCCAAACAAACTAATTATTGTTTTATAATACTTAAATTATTTTTATAAAACATGTTATTTGATAACAACTTTTAAGTCTTACTGTCGAGCTCTGACACAAGTTCAAATGTCATTTTTGTTTTCATTATTAGATAACCCAAGTTTTAAGTTTGTTACATTCTGTTAGATAACAACTTGGTTTCCTAATTTCTATCACTATAACAATTTCCTTGTACATAAAACTTAGGAAACTTAGACTAAAGCAACTACATAAAAATATATAAAACAAATTGGGTCCTTGGTGCTAAGATGAGGAAGAGGAAAAGGAAGTTGAGACGAGGAAGGATAAAAGGAACTCTAAATTAGATTTTCCAATTTCATTACCTGTCTCAAAGGATTGAAGAAACACAAATTTGTAGTATAGTTTTCATTTGTCCAAATATGGGGGAGATTTACTAAGCACAAAGACATTATCTTTCATTGACACCATTAATTTGATTCTAAATTTCTTGACACATTGCTAACAAAAAGATTTTCCCTGCACAAGTCATTTTTTATTGTTTTCAATTTATTGCATGAAAGTTCCCATCGATAGGCATGAAGTTCCCTCAATTACATTTTATCATGCAAATGTTACTTGTCATGTCATAATCTATAAAATTTAAAGAGATCGAACTATAACATGTTTCTATTCTTATTATTTTAAATAGAGAGTATAATAGAGATCGACCACTAGTTTAAAAAGATTGAACTATAACATGTTTTAATTCTTATATGATAGGTTAAAGAGAGACTATCAAGTGGTCCCACTGGAACGCTTATTTGGGACCTATCTAAATAGATTCCTCACTTTGTTCTAACTGCAGTGATATCACTCTCTCATAAGCCTCTTTTTGTGTGGACCCACCCACCCTATTACTGCTTTCCTATCTTCCCCAATTCAAAAAACATCATTGGTCAAATTCATACAACTCTCTAGTAATCATTTTTGTGTGGACCCACACACCCACTTCTACTTCTCACCAATCCCTCTTACTTGTGAACAGTCACCATATGGAAACCTGAAACCAGTAATATGGAAAATACATTTCTTCCTTGGTATAATCATTTGTCAACTTGCAGACCCAATTCAAAGAAGATCAAGTTCATACTGATCCAAATTTTAGTACAATTAATTCTGAACTTTCTACCATTAATTCCAAGCTATCTAGCCTCAACAACCTCCCTACCTAAATGTCAACCTCGTTAGCGATTCTTGGTAAATTTAGGGGCCCTGACTCCCTGGAACAAATTTTACACCATGAGGGAGTTGAATCATCCCATTCCATGGAGATTCATTCTAACTATTTTTTTCATGACCTGCGCCTTCCTAAAGTGGATGTGAATAAATTTGATGGCTCTGACCCCATTGGCTAGGTCACTTGAATAGAATACTTTTTCTCATTGTATGGAATAACCAATGAATTAATGAAACTTCATGTCAATGTCCTCTATTTAGATCCAAAGTGTTGACAATGGTGGCAATGGCGTAAGAATTTCCATTGAGGTTATATTTCTTGAACTCAATTTGTTTATGATATTTGTGAAAGTTTTGACAAAACCAGTCATCATCAAGGTCATTTGACCAAGCTTAAATAATCAAGTACAATTGAAGACCACATCATTTTTTTTCAACAACTAACTTTTCACACCATAGGAATGTCAGATACCTTATTCTAGAAATGATTTATTAGTGGTCTCAAGGAAAAACTCCATGATCACATTTTAATGGCTCTCCCTAAGATGTGGCTTGAAGCCACTCACAAAGACAAGGAAGCACAATAGGTGGTCACTACTCAAATAAAAAATCATCATTTATTCCACATCCTAGACCCACCGGTCTCTCTCTTCCCTCTCCTTCTCTCAAGATCCATAAGTCAACAAGAGTAGAAATAGCCAAATGACAACTTAAAGTCCTTTTGCTACAATTGCGAAGAAAAATACTTTATGGGGCACAAATGTAAGGACAATAAACTTTTTATTGCCATTTCTGAGGAGTACGTTTATGAAGATGATGGTGATGTTTCACCTATATAATCATTTCCTCAACCAATTCATGATAATCCTCCCTCCAATCAACCTAATTTGGAACCCTTGATCTCTCTACATGCTCTAATCAATATTTCAGCTTCCAAAACTCTTAAATTAATTGTCTATATCAAGCATTGTAAGTTTGTTATCCTCATCAAAAGTGGAAACACCCATAACGTTTTTCACTATAGGGTTTCTCAAGAGACCCATTTCTATATCCATGTAGTCAACAAATTTCATATCATGATTGCTAATGGAGGTTCCATGACATGTGGGTGTCGTTGTGAAAATGGTTTCCTTCAGATTAGTGATTATTCCTTGAAATCCCACATGTTTTCCATTGAAATGGGGGGTTGTGACATTGTTTTGGGTAATGAATGATTACACACTCTAAACCCCATCACCATGGATTTAAATTACTTATACATGAACTTCTAGCAGGATAGGAATCACTACACTTTTCAAGGCATCATGCAAGTTTTCCCGTGATTTTCAGTTCATACCGTATGGGAAAAATCCTCAAAAAGGGGCACTCTAGTGTTATTTCCTAGTTCCATGCTATTCAAGCCTTTGATAATTATTTCCAAGCTATTCTTCTCAAAATGAAACTTATCTTATCCAAACATCACTCAGTTTTTGAAAACCCACAAGGCCTCCAATTTTTCCATGGTGCCCATGATTATTCCATTCCACTAATACCTAGTAGTCTCCCACCCAATATTCACCCTTATCATCACCCATTCACTCAAAAAAATGAAATTGGATTTTTTTTTCAAGAATTGTTAGCCACTGGTGTTAGTCTCCCTAGTACCAACCCTTAGTTATCTCTCATTATCATGGTACTAAAAATAATAAGGCACTTGGAACATGTGCCCTGATTTTCATGCTCTCAAAAAAATCACCATCAAGGATAAATTTCCCATTCCATTCATTGATGATCGTTTGGAAAAAATTACTCATGCTCAATTTTTTACCAAAATTGATGTTTGTTTTGGATATCACCAAATTTATATGAAATAATTCGATATTCCCAAGACTTTCTTTTGTAATCACGAAGGCCACAATGAGTTCTTGGTCATTCCCTTTGGCCCGTGTAATGCATAATCAACCTTCCAAATTATCATGAATCACATCTTTCGACTCTTTTTATGTTGTTTTTTCCTTGTCATTTTTTATGACATCCTTATTTATAGTAAAACGTGGCAAGCTCATCATACCCATGTGGATAAGGTCTTACAACTACTTTTTCATCATCAACTCTTTCTCAAAAGGTCCAAATGTGTCTTTGGGGAATCATACGTGGACTACTTGGGCCATATTGTTAGTAAGGATGGTACTAAGTGGATCCCAAGAAAATAAAAGTTATGGAGGATTGAACTCATCCTAATAATTATAAAAGTTTACAATGATTCTTTGGTATAACCAGATACTATCGAAATTTTGACTAGAGCTATGGAAAAATTGCAACCCTGCTCCTTTCCTTACATAATAAAAATTATTTCAATTGGAATGTGGTTGTTGATCAAGCCTTCCAAGCTTTGAAATATGCTATGTGTATGATTTGGATTGGATCCTTGCCTAAATTCTTTTGTAAAATTGTAATAAACATGAAATTGGTTTTTTATTACGTTTTGTCTTTTTGGCAAAATGGGAAGTGGAAAAGAAAATCTATGATGGTTGGCCTTCTAAAGGAATCCCATTAAAAAAATGAGGGTTGTAACGAAGAGGACAAAAAAGGGATATGCAAGGAGAAAGGGGGAAGGAAAATAGCATAAATTAAAGCTTGAAGAAGGAAGCCTGCTAAAGGTTGAGTGGACGAAGGAGTTAATGTTTTTGTTCACTCTAAGTGAAGGTGTCTATGAGCCATGGCATATGTAATTTGGTTCTTCATAATGATTAACAATACACAGAGTTTGTGTATATCTCTCCCCATTGTAAGTTTTTTCTCTTCAGCATAATAAAAGTCCCATTTAAATGTTGAATCTACGATTTAATGCAATTTGTGCTTTGGGAATCTAGTTTTGTGTTATGACAATCTATGCATACTCTGTTGAAGTGTATTTTTATCCTATAGCACCCCTTCAAAGAGTTGTTTTGTTGTGTGAGAAAATTTAATCTTACCCGGGTGAATTTACTAACCCCTAGGTGTTTTATTCACTGCCTAGGATAATTTAAACTTACCTGGGTGAATTTACGGACCCCTGGGCATTTTATTCACTACCTGAGAGAATTTAGACTTACCTGGATGACCTTAGTTACCCTCTGGAAAAAACTTTCTTCTTTTCCAGTTACCCAATTCACCCCAGAAACTTTTTGTTTTTTTTTAGTTACAACAAATATTGTCTTAGTATTTATCTCCATTCCTCGTCGACTTAGTCCACAAATTTAAATTTCTTTGTGGGTATCTAGTTGAATTTACATGAAAAAGATTTGTTTCTTCCCCTCTTTCTGAATGGGTTTCTCCCATGGTTGAATTACCTTCATTTATTTGTCTAGGTTTTTATTTAATCGACTTGTCCACTGGAGTAGTCAACTCGACCTTCATTGAGTCAATTCGACCATCAAAGAATCCGTCTGGACCTTCATTGAGTCAACCCGACCATCAAAGAATATGACTCGACCTTCATTTGGTCGACCTGAGCATTTGATTCATTGATCAATTTTTCATTTGGTTAAGCCCTAAATATTGGCTCATTACTCCTTAATTGGGGCATATTACATTACTAATGTTATTTTATTTATGTCGGCTTTAGTCCATTCATTGTAATTATACCTCTGAGTCTCCTATATATACCAAGGAGACATTTTCATTTGGAATCATCTTGTAATTGAACATTTATGTGGGCATAAGGAGGTTTCCCCCTCAAAGAGAATTATTATATGAATTTATCTCTTTTTCAAGGCGCTGAGTACTTATTCTGAGGTTTTTCTATGCTATATTGATATTTGGTTCCTAACATATGGTATCAAAGCTCAAGGTCTTAGGGTTTCGCTACTACATCTAAGACACCTTGGAATTTTCACTATAACTGTTTTTCTATAATGATTTAGAAGGAAACACTTGGAGGATATTTATTAGACAGATCAAGGTATGTTGGGTTAAAATTTCAGCTCCTGAGGCCTTCTACTTTCGAAGATACAACTTTCCTAAGATAAGGTTGTGGAATCATCCTGAATTGAGTCATTGCGGAATTTTTGCTATACAATTGTTTCTGTAATGTTTCAGACCCTGAACTCCATAGGATATTCACATAAATTAGTAATACATATGTGGTAACAATTTCAACTTCTGGGTCATCTTACATTTGTAGATACACCATGTGGAAGGTAGGGTATCTTACTAGTCCTATTGATTAGTCTCAAGCAGGTGCTCCGGGTAAAACAATCATAACATATTCCTAGAGTATCCAAATTGAGTGAGACTAGTTACATTGGATAGTGGACAGACCGTAGTAGTTCTGGTACGCGTTTCCAAATTTTATATGAATTATTTTGTGCGAGGCACGCTATACAAGTGAGATCTCTTGGAAAGGAAAAAAATCAACAAGTTGTGGGGAAGTTACCGTAAATTCCACTTGGCACATCCAATTTTGATCAAACCTATAGAATTGCAGAGAAGAAATATCAGAGACCTACAAAAAATAAAATTTCATACTCAGAAGGGCCGAAATTTTGGAGTTATAATAAAAGGAAGATTGTCTAGCAGAACCACCTCAAAATCAAGGTTTAAAGTGATACTTGGCCAACATGCCACAAAAAAAGGGAACTTCTACACCAAATAAGCCTCCAGAAAATCCTAATTGGACTCTTGATGAAGGTGAAGAAATGCATAGGGACATAAATGATTTACAAAAGAAGGCAGTAACAAAATATGAACTACAAGAGATGGAAGCTAAGTTGGAGGCAAAGATGGATGGTTTAAAAGAGGAGATCATGAAAGGATTGAAAAATTTTGTAATAGAGAGGACACCTGAAAGTGAAAATGTATCCCATGAAATTCATGATGAGGACACAAGGAAGGTGAATCAAGAATGGAGAAAATTCAACTTTGGGTTGAAGACCAACCACATTCCTAAGATCGATATGAGGAAGTTTGATGGAAAGGACCCTATCACATGGATACTTCAGATGGAGCAATTCTTTGATCTACATAATTTGCCACATACACAAAAGGTACGAATTGCTTCTTTATATTTAGAACCCAATCAATTTGTATGGTATCGATGGTTTTTTTCTCACAAATCACTCGTCACTTGGACAATTTTCATGGAATAAATGATAGCACACTATGAGTATACAAGGAGCAATACCTTCATTATCCAATTGATAAATCTCAAGCAAAAGGGTTCAGTTACAGAGAACATTGAGAACTTCGAAAGATTGAATATAAAGGTAGAAAATATTCCATATGATCACTTGATTGATGTATTCATAGGAAATTTAAGAGATAACATTCAACATGAGGTTCGCCTTTGGGAACCCAAATCATTAAAGAATGCATTTAGGGTGGCAAGAAATGTTGAAATTAAAAATATGGCTATGGCTACTAGAAGGACCAATCCTAACATCTATAGAGAGAATAGCTCCTTCTTATAAAACACCTCAACCTACAAGGTTGACACCTCAACAATTGGAGGAAAGAAAAAGAAAAAGTTTTATGCTTTAATTGTGACAGCAAGTGCACTAAGGGACATAAGTGTGGTGAGAAGAATTTATTCTACATAGATTGTGAAGAGGAAGAAGAACAAGAACCATCTCAAGATAAAAATGTACAAGCAATTTAGTCTGAAGAGTTGACTCCCACGATATCGTGTAATGCATTGGATAGAATTAGCACTCCTCAAACCCTCAAGATCGAAGGATATATCAAAACGAAAAAGGTAATAGTCCTAATTGATTTTGGCAGTGCTCATAATTTCATTCACTATAAATTAGCAAAAGCTCTCAATTTCTTTGTATATCCAGCACCAGAGTTTCAAGTAATGATTGCAGATGGAGGAACTATCAATTGCCCAGAAAAATGCAATAACATCAATCTTACTATGGAGGAATATGTAATCAATAGCCCAATGATTGCTATACCCATGGGTGGTGTTGATGTTGTACTAGGAATCCAATGGTTACAATCATTAGGAACAATGGATTTTAATTTTCAAGAACTTTTCATGAAATTTTCATTGGCAGGAAAATAAATTGAGTTAAGAGGTATCATAGGGAAACTCGGTATGGTGATAAGATTTAATGGCATGAAAAAATTATTGATAAAGGGGCATCAAGGTGTTATTGCACAACTATGCTCACTAGATGTTCAAACATCGAAGCCATATATTCCTCTAGATCTCCAAGGGATCATTGATAATCATTCCTAAGTATTTGAAGATATTCCCAAAGGTCTTCCACCCACTCGAAATCATGATCATGATATTCACCTAATTCCTGGGAGCGTTCCTCCTAACATCAAGCCATACATATACCCTTATGCCTAGAAGAGTTAAATTGAGCACATGGTTGAAGAAATGTTAGAGGCTGGCATTATTAGACCTAGCCAAAGTTCTTATTTTGCACCGGTGGTAATGGTATTCAAGAAATATGGCTCATGGCGTATGTGTCTAGATTATAGAGAGCTCAACAAGATCACTATTAAATATAAGTTTCCCATTCCTGTCATTAATGAATTGTTAGATGAACTACATGGAACAATCTATTTCACAAATTTGGATCTTCATTCAGGGTATCATCAGATTAGAATGAAGGAAGACGATATCCCAAAAACAACATTCCGAAGTCATGAAGGCCATTATGAATTTTTGGTCATGCCTTTTGGCCTTACAAATGAACCTTTCACATTCAAAGGGTTGATGAGTTGCATTTTCAAGCCCTTCCTTCGAAAATTTGTGTTAGTACTTTTTGATGATATACTAATCTATATCAAGTCTTGGGAGGATCATGTGCGACATGTTGACAAGGTGCTACAACTACTAAAGGAGAAACAACTATATTCCAAACCATCCAAATGTTTCTTTGGAGTGAAGGAGCTAGGGCATATGGGTCATATTGTA